>VZTH01003410.1:374291-428762 GCA_013397815.1 Aleadryas rufinucha | reverse complement strand
TTTTTTTTTTAATGCACATAGAAAGAAGCTAAGTTGCTCTTTTAGGCTGCAATGCCACTGAACATTTAAATCCATTGCAAAGCACATGCTTACATATGGAGTTAAGAAAGAACATCAGTTTGAAAGGTAGAAGAGGCTGAGTGCTAGGGAGGGACTCATGCATGCTACTACCCAAAAGAAAAACATTTCCTTGTGCTTTGCTCTTCCAACTCAACCACACACAAGAACTAACCCTTACCATCCGAATCACAGCTTTCGATATCATTCCTTCACAGTTCCTGTCAAAAACTCTAATAAAAAATATTAGAGTTAGAATTAGCTGTCATGAGCTTGAAAGAGAATTCTCTAAGAAGTTAAGAAGAAATTGTGTGTACCACCAACAGGAGAATTTGGCCACCAAAAGACTAGGTTTTGCTCAAGAGGCTGAACTCCTGTGACAGCAGGGGGCTATTCCAGTTCTTGAAGAATAATAATACAGGCCTTGTTTGGATGTTAGGTGTGCATCTCCCACTCACTCCAGCTGGTCCTATGAATTGCATAGGAAAACAACTACAAAACTTTTACTCATAAAACTATAGGAAAGTCTAATATACTCTATCAGCTGGCATAAAGCTCAAGCAGAATTAGACCTGTGTCAAAAAAGGAAGCAGAAAAAGCAGACAAAACCAGGTAGAAAATGAAGCTTGAACTTTCATTTGTTCTGGAAATTTGTCCCTGGAGCTGGAGACAGGAGCAGAGAGCATGCAATACCCTTTCCAATAGTTAGTGCAGTATTAAAATGGTATTAGTAGTTCTGACTGGCTCATTGCTGTACAGGCAGAAATGGAATGCAAAATTGGTAAAAAGTACCAAAAGGTGTCATACAGCAGCACCAGCAATGAAAAGTGCCTGTCTTTACGTGGAAGTCAAATTGATTTCTGTTTTAAAAGACTACCAAAAGGCTACCACAAGAGCTGATACCTGCAAACGCTTCCACTGCTGCCTCCCCCAAACACATGCAAACAAGCACCTTTCATACAGTCATTGGAATAGTTTAGTAAGTCTGCAGGGTATAAGCAAAGATTAGATTTCTTAATGGAATTTTTTTCTTAAAGTAAAATAAGGTATTTAATTTTTTTAACATTAATCAATTATGACAGAATGATTCCAGTAGAAACAGATGCACTAGAATAGAAAATAACTAAAACAAAAATTGAATGAAATATAGTCTATGTTTACACATGCTCTCTATAAATATTAACATCATGAGAAAGTCAGTGGGTTAGCATCAGCCAAGCTAAGTCAGGAAATGATCAAATTAAGTTTACACACCGCAGCTTAGACTCTGTCCCCTGGGTACATGCATTGCTGTGAGATCTTTGATATGATATCATATGTCATTTTCCAAACCGTGAAATGCAGTAGCATGCATTTTTTAAAAATATATATAATTCTCATATCAAACACGTATACAATGGCGCCTTTCTGCCTGTGTGTCAACTCTTCTTTGTAAGTGAAAAACAAAATAAAGATAAAACCTAAAAGCTGAGGTCTCCTTTGCACGATTGCAATGCTCTGTTGATCTGTAGAGTAACAAAGGCATTTATATAAATATAAATCTAGTTTGCTATTCATTAACTAAGCTCTTAGCTAGTCTTCGGAAGAAATTATTAATGTAATTATGTGTCCCTTTTAAGGCCATGGTTCATGTCTTCTCAGTGGAAAGCAGGAGAGGAATTTTTCCTTTGTTGTACCCCAAATCATTAATTCCTCAAGGGTTCGGAGCTGAACACCATCTGATACCTACAGAGATTGTGCAACTATTATTAACTCCTCAGCACTTCACAAATTAGTACAAATAAATTATACAGAGCAACACACTGTCAGAGTTATACCTTCAAAGGAGTAATAATATCTATTAACATAAGGCTGCTACTATGAAGACACTGTAAAATACTGTATAAATTTTGAATATTATGTGTCATAAGGTCATATCATAAGGTTTTTCAGCAAAATTAAGGCTCAATGACATTTTGCCATTTATAAGCAAAGATAATGACTGAATTAACAGATAATCCCAATTAGAAAAAAATGCTGACTTCTGGCAATAGCACAGCAGGTCTTCCAAAGTCTACTATTGAGCAAGTTGCCAAACACATGAACAAAACCTCCTGAATCAATAAGTTTGTTTTAAAGGAAAACTCACAAAATATTAAATTGATCTCTGTTGTGTTTTGTTGGTACATTTTTTTCCACATCTTAAATCCCTTTTAAGGCCCCATGTGAGAACACCAGTACCACTGCATGCTGTGATTAGAGGGGCAACCTGACCCAAATAAATGGTAATTCCTTAAACCAGGGCACGTTGAGAAGTACTGATTGTAATATTGAAGACTGGGGAGCTCTTATTTAGGGGCACAAGGAATAGGTTTCAGACAGAAAGTCACCAGAATTTAACTGTATACTGTGAGCCAAGGTCATCTTAAACTTTCAGAGTAATCAATGGAGACCTAGTCAATACAATCAATGAAGCCAGGAGAGAATTTCACCTTATCCTAAGATAAATAAACAAAAGAGGCATTCACTCTCCTAAAGAGAGATGTTGAGAGCTGTTTGAGATGCTCTAGGATACTTGGGACAGAACCAAGGGAGGCTGGGCCCAAGACCTACAGAAAATCTTTGCCCTTGAAGAGCAGCAAATGGTAGTCAGGTGAAATATCCTGGAGCATCAAAAATTATTGTAGACACACATGATTAGACAAAGGAATCCCATCTGTACTGGACAGTGAGTTGAAGAGCTCTCTATGGAATTCTATGTTTGTTGACTAGACAGCTAGTGTACACATGCATTCACTGCTAAATTTAGGTAGACACCTACATCCCATGCATTGTGTCAGTTCCATAGTTCCTAGCTAAAAGATGGATGTCCATATAATTCTGACTGCCTTAATAAGCTCATTGAGAGCAGAGAAGGATATAATCCTAGGAAAAGTTAATTGCCAAACACTGAACAATGAGGATCCTCAGAGAAGAAAAATACTGAAAGCATTAACTTAAGCATTTCATGTGTTTAAACTCTTGGCACATTACTAGTCACACTGACCCAGTTTATTTATTCTTCTCAAGCAAAACAAACAAACAGAAATCCCTGGGTCTATGACAAGAAGACACTAACAGTATTCATCCATTTCCAGAAACACATGGGGTAAAAGTATTGGTGGTAAAAATTTACTATGAAAATGGTCAAATAATTTGGGCATAAAGAATTACCTTGGGAAGGACTTCACTTCTGATTCATCTGTTAGGTTGTCTTTAACTCAGAGCAGCAAGCCCTACAGTAGCACAACACTTTTCCATCAGCAGGTCAGGAGAAAAGGCATATTTCATGCACACCCAGACCTCTGGCCAAAAGGGAGTGATATTGATGCACTCTGGAGCAGGTTTATCTGACTCTTAATCTGAAAGGCATTAGCCTGACACAAGGGTCAAAGTAAGGAGTAAAAAATGCACTTATATAGGAGGGATGTCTGTGATTTCCAGAAAAGGCTTGGGAAAAGAGAGTCTGTGGCATTTCCTCTAATTATTTTCATTACCATGTTGGACTTCAAAACAGCAGCTCAGGAAAAGAAACAGTGAGGTAAAGTCTTGACCCAAACGAAATCAATTGGAATTTTATTGCTGACCTCAGCAGGACAAAACTTGACCTTTTCTTAAGTTTAAAGGAGTGCCTGCTTGTTTTGAGCATATAAATATTATAAGATGGGTAGGAATTAGTCAGTGAGACTAAGAAAGCTCCCTCTGACTTCCTGTACAAAGCAGAGGTTGTCAAACCAAACACGTTGGCTTAGCTTGCTCCTGATGAATGTATTTTCCTAGTTTCTCTTGGGGCCCCGGCTGCACAAACTGGCTTCCACTGCCCTAAGCAGCCTCACCTGGGACACACACACCCCACTTCTGCCCATGGCCTCAGGAGCACATATAAGTTTGGCTGCAGGTTTTTATGAATAGATACCAGGTCTGTGTGGTAGGAGTCTTTCTCTCCAAGTCTATTTCTCAGTGTAGCTCCTGCCTGGACATCAGACCTGGCCAATAGCCTATGTTTTGCTCCTGACTGGTGTCGCTGGCTGGACTTTGGCCCCAAATCATCATTTTCGCTTGTCAGAGACTATCAGTCGAAACCCAGAAGCAAGACCCTGTTCATGGCCTGTTTTCTAAGGAGAGCAAGAGTATTCACCATTGTTCCTCCACTGCTCTCTTTAATTTCTGTCTTCTTAATAAGATACCAAGAAAGTTAGATTCAGTGGTTGGAACTGAAACATTCAAATCACTGTGCTTCCCATTTGGTTTATGTTTTGTCATTTTTACACTGGTTAGTGGTTACTCATCTGTCTTTAATGTAGCTAATGGATGTATCCTTAATGGATGCTTATTGAAATGTGGATCTCTGAATATGCAGTTTCCTGTAACACTGCAATACTGACAACATTTCAAAGATTCTGAAAAACTGCCCAAATGGTAGATTCCAGGAGTTCATAATCAGCATCACAGCATCTAGTTGGAGGCCTGTCACTAGTGGTGTGCTCCAAAGTTCAATACTGGGCCCAGTATTGTTTCACTTATTCATCAGTGACTTGGATGAAGGGCCAGATGTCTCCTCAGCAAGTTACCTGACCACACAAAGCTGGGAGCAGTGGCCAATATCCCAGAGTGCTGTGCAGCTCTTCCAAAGGACATCGACAGGGAGCAGAGGTGGGCAGAGAAGAACCATCTGAAATTGAACAAAGGCAAGTGCAGGGCCCTGTATCCAGTGAATAACATCCCTCTGCACCAGCACAGGCTGATCTGATGGGAAGCAGCTCTGCAGAGAAGGACCTAGGGGTCCTGGTGAAAAACAAGCTGGTGTGCTGGCAGACAACAAGCTGTCCAAGAGCCAGCAGTGAGTGTGTGTTTGTGGCCAAAAAGGCCAAGAGGATTCTGCTGTTTGTTAGGAAGAACATTCCCAGTAGATCAAAGGAGGTGATCCTGCTCCTCTACTCAGCCCTGGTGAGGCTGCATCTGGAGTGCTGTGTCCAGTTCTGAGCTTCTCAGTACTAGAGGAACATGGTGCTCCCGGAGCTGGTCCAGCGGAGGGCTATGAAGACGATTAAGGGACAGGAGCATCTCTCTTATGAGGAAAGGCTGCAAGGGATGGGCCTGTTCAGCCTCAAGAAGAGAAGACTGAGAGGGAACTTCAACAATGTACACAAGTGTCTGAAGGGAGAGTGTCAAGAGGCTGGATCCAGGCTCTTCTCGGTGGTAACAGGCAGAAACTGATGAACAGGAAGTTCACTGGAACAGCTTGCCCCAGAGAGGTTGTGGAGTCTACTTCACTGGAGATATTCAAGAAACATCTGGACGTGATCCTGTACCTTCTGTTCTAGGATGACCCTGCTTGAGCAGGGAGGTTGGACCAGACAACCCTTATGCATTCTGTGATTCTGTGATGACAAATTTCAGTAGCATCATTATATGGAAAACTCACTACCAGTGAGCTTCACCTCCAGGTCCTGTTCTTCCATTCCCAGTATTTATAATGGACTGGAGGTAAGCATCTTTTAGACTTGTGGTGAAGAATTGGGACAAGCTTGTGATAAAAACGTGCCTATATTTAATAGCCCTCAAATAATTTATATTCTGTGGGTTTTTGTTTGTTTGTTCCCCACCCCTCATCCCCGTCCCCACAGTGGCTGAGTAAACTCACATAATCTCTTAACATCTGCCATATCTGTGGCAAGAGCTTTCATAACATGTGTCTTTCCTTTTGTTTTAAAAGTGGCACATCTCTTTTTT
This sequence comes from Aleadryas rufinucha, assembly GCA_013397815.1. Classification (NCBI taxonomy): domain Eukaryota; kingdom Metazoa; phylum Chordata; class Aves; order Passeriformes; genus Aleadryas; species Aleadryas rufinucha. Next base: position 422,954 of record VZTH01003410.1, on the reverse strand, counting down.
TTGATGCTCCCTTGTTATATCACAACAGGTAAGTAAATAGGGAGTGATTATTTCCTTTTCTTTTCTAATTTTGTAGACGTGTAATAGATCACCTCTCAGTTCCCTCTAGTCTGAAGAATTTTGATACAACTTGTTCTTTTCTGTGAAAGTTGTGAAATAGCTTTGATCGTGCTTGTCTCTCTATAGAATCTTTTGTAATCATTCTTTTTCTGAGATGGGGAAATAAGAACTGCATTCAGTATTTGAGGTCAGCACATTGTGAAATCATAGCATGGTACGGTACTGCTGCAAAAACAAGCCCTTCATGAAAGTGTTGAGAAACAAAATTTTATCTCTGTTTGGAGTTCAGCTGCAGCTTTTCTAGCTCAAAGGGAGGTCAGGCCTACTTAAGTTATCCCATTCAATCAAACATCTGTTCGACCCTTGATCTGTTAGACCAAGTCTTGGGTAATAGGGGATTGAAAGATTTCTCTAATAGTCCAGGGATTGCTGAATAATCCTAGGATAATTATAATTCTTCAGGTAAATCCAATCCCTCAACCTGTGTTTATGTACCTAACCTTCTCAGCTGCTTAGCTGCAGATGTGTTTAAGCCCATGAGTTAAATACCTCACTAGAACTTCTCTGGTAGTTTGTAAGGTCCACTGAAGTTCTTGTCTAGGGGAACTGAAACAATTTAAGTGCAGAATCAAAAAAGAAAGCTAAAAATTCCTTACCCCAGCTCTAACTGACATAAGTGACACTGATGCCACTTTTTCCACATGGCAACTTTTCTAAAAAATAATGTAATGTTCAAGTTTCTGCTACCTGACCTTTTTGAGCAGACACCACTTAAATGAACAGCCTGACTTGATAGGACAGGGTGGATTGAAAATATACCATTACCTGTGTTGTAAATTTTTGTGGATAAAAGAAGAAATTTTACCACTGGCACTGTCAACCTCCCATCTTTGTAAGCCAAGAGAAAAACAAACCCTGACAGTTAGAGGGGGAGTAGAGAGAGAATGGAGTCATACAAAATGTTGCTAAAAAAAATTTAGTATCTGAAATTATTTTTGTCGCTCTGTTACATTCCTTTCTTTATTAAACACTCATAGAATTACATCTCAGAAATGAAAAATGTTTTCTTCACAAACCAAACTTCTGACATTGTTGCCACGCAAGGAAATTGCTACACCAATGCCCTGATGACTATTTGAAAAACTGCAATGTCTTTTTAGCAATTCTGCTAAGAATGTGTTTCTAATGTAAACTGTTTTCAGATGAAAATAGTGCCTAGATAAAGACAATCAACTGCTTGATTACTGCTAGAACTGCTGGTTAATAGTTTATGCATGAGGGAGATTAGTTGGCAGGCAACAGACCAAGGATGTCGAGAAAGGATTAGGAAAATGAAAAGCAGCCCCCACACTTACAGTTGCTTATGCAGTAAACAATACTGCCCCTCCCAGCAGAGCAACAACCATCTGTTTTCATTATATATATATATATGTGCATATACATATGTACACATATATTAGTATTTTGTGTTGCTTTGTGCTATTTTTGTTTGTATCGTGTTTGCTCTGTTACACCAGAAGACATCATTGGCAGAGGTGCTCTTTTTGCAGTCAACTAGATTGCCTAGAGTACGAAAGGTAAAACACTTAGGATGAAATCAATGCAGATTGTACAGACATATATAAACCAGGCTATAGCAACACAGACTTAAGTTAAAAAGAAGAGAGGTCAGTGACTCTGGAGTCCTGGACTTACTGACCAAAACCAGACCATGCGCATGGATCAGTGAAACATCGTGGGAATACTTTGGCTGAAGCCCAAAGGCCTTTATTCACTCTTAGACAGCACCACATCCACAGTAAAAAACTCTCTGGGCCCAAGGTGCTCACTAAGCAGCTCACTGGAGTACATTAATGCCTCCTTTCAGAGGGGTTTAGAGGCAGTCCCCAGGTCCCTGCCTTTGCAGCATGGTCAGTCTGCAGCTCACGTGGACACCTGCAAACATGGACAGTGTGAGTATTCTACCTCTCTCTGTGGGAAGTTAGGGAAATAGCAATATCAGGAAGGGTCGTGTGGAAGAGCAACAGCATGTAGGCTGAGATTTCTCACAAACCATATAAATGAGGAAGACTACATCAGGCTTTTCTATTCATATTTCGGTGTTGAAAACCTTGTAAAAGCTACAATGCTTTCTGGCAATTGGGTTCCTATTATGCTTCCCAAGTTGACCTGGAAATGCTAGGTACTATGGCCTGCTCATGTGTCACAATGTTACTTCAGGATCTGGGAGCTTTTCTTGGTGAGGTGTTTTTTTTAAGTTCTCACACCCCAAAATTTCCAAGCCAGGAACATTGCTGAATGTTGTGACATGACTGCATTTATGGAATTTTCACAACAACTCAGACGCCTCTAGGTGTCTCTGCTTCAGTAGGAGGGTTGGACCACATGATTTTCAGAGGTCCCTTCCAACCTCACCTGTTCCATATATTGTGACACAGCTAGATAGAAAGAGAAGTAATAAGTGAGTAATGAAATTATATCAGGGCCAGAAGCACAGCAGTGGCTTTGGCATAGGCATTGGAGAATAGAGAAATCACATAAAAGCATGAAAGGGCAGCACAAGACCTGAGAAAATGAAGGTGAGTGCACAGAAACAGTAAAGTGGATGAAATGGGAGATCAACAGATTCATTTGGTTAGGAAGGATGAGTGGAAAAGACACTGGAAAAAAGTTCATGAGAAATGTATTACAGAACCTCTGGTGTAGAGAGAGGTGGGCTATCTAGCATTCCTCAGCTGAAAGAAGAGGCGAGGCTGCATGGCCTCATAACGTGTGGATGGGACACTGACAGAAACAAAAAAAAGATGTGGAGAAGTAGGCCATGTATGTATAATAATCAGGCCTGCAGAAGCAAGCACTCAAATTATCTTTAGATAAGCAGCAGGGGTGAGGTGCAGTAGAAAAGCTCCACTTTGGGGCATTTCTCTGATTGCACAGCCAGGCTGTGCCCCCCTCCTCCTGTGCAGGAGATGGGTTCCTGCCCTTTCCATAGGCACAAGTGGGGGACTAGTGGAGGGCTGAAACAGGGGCTTTATGCTGGAAGAGATCAGGAACTAACCTGCCTTGTCTTCCTCTCTCCTACACCTCAGTCCCACTCAGGTGGTACACGAAATCCTGTTGCCATATTGCCCTACCTGTGCGTAGATTGCCTGGGTGTCACACAAAGATGTTTCTCAATGAACAGCAGCAGCAGAGCTAACTGCTGAAAAAGCACCAGATAGGCCTTCACAGAAAATGAAGGTGTGAGAAGGACAAGGTATGGGCAAGTCTTCTCTGAAATTATTTTTTAATGGCTTGGGATATTGTATGTTTTGACTTCTTAGGCTGTGCTCTGACTGCCAGAGGATTAAGTGATGGTGAATTGCACTTGCTGAAAACTTGCTTCTGGAGCTCAGTAGGCAGTAGCAGAATCAGTCTTCTAAAATTTATGAAACAGGCTTTTTTCTTTTTTTTTTACCATGGTGTTATATTGAATTGATCAATTGCTCCCCTGAACAATACTCATCAATTTTCTGATATTAGCTACAGCAAACTGTATCAGGAACCACAGATTCTCTCCAATCTACTGCTGAGAAAGCCCTTTTTTAGAACAAAAATTCAGATGGAGGTCTTAAATCACGTAGAACTCTTGGCTTGGTGCATGGCTGTCTGACACATAGGCAAGATACCACCAACACAATATTGTTGGGACTTTTCTAAGCAGCAGATTAGTCATTGCTTTGACAGTCACCCATTTGAAAATTTTATTGATAAACAGAAGCTGGAAGACCTAGTATTTTAGGGGGATTCAGTTGTTTTCTTCGCAAGTGGTTGAGCTGAATACCTTTCTCAAAGAACACAAGGGTAAGTAGCCATTAACCAGCAAACAAGGGGCCACCCACCTCACATGTAGTTTGGTGACTGCTGAGCCTCAGAGGTCCAGCCCACTTTGGAGGGGGAAAAACAATTATTGCCCATGACAAGGCCTGCAAGTTATTAGTTTCTATTCTCCCAGGCACAATCCCTCATTATCAAGAAAAACCCAAACAAAAAAATAAAAAAAAAAATAAAAAAAAAAAACCTTGTGGGTTTATGTTTTGTTTTTCTTTCGGATTGAGGAAGGCCACACCCAACTGCTTTAATTATACTTCTAAATACACACATGTAAACATTATTCCTTTGGCTGGGAGAACATAAGCGAGAAAAGGCTTTTTAGGGTTTCATTTCCCTCTTCAAAGGAAGGCATAAATTAGTTACTGATAGCTACAATTGTTGTCCAAGTCTGATTACAATTATAGATGTCAAATCACTAATTATAATTTTATATTCATTTTTTCTACACAATAGTCATTCTTGTTTGAAACCGCCATGCTTATTTCTTTTATAAAAATCCTCTGTTTAACACATCACAGTAGAAGTGGACATTCAACTCGAAATATAGCTTTGCTTATATTATGCTTTTTAAAAATGCTGTTGATTGTGGTAACTGATTGCCAAAGCACACACTCATTAGCTTATGCAAGTTCTGGTAGTGTCATTTAAGAAGTTGTTAGTAAGGGATTAGGCCATATTGTGTAGCCTAGCCTGTTTTGCCTCGTGTTTATGTAACTGTGCCATTCAGCTCTGCAGACTATAAGGTCACACTCAGTTAAGACCATGTAGTCAAAGTCATGATAGAGAACACAGGGAGAACTCACCAAGAGTAAATCCTTCCACTTTTATTCTCAAGTGAGAAAATAGGGTCATATCAGCAATTTGCACCAAAGCAATACCTAACACATAATCCTATGCAAAGGATCAGTTACATAACCAAGTTTTACCTACGTAAACTCCATCCTGTCAACGTTCTTGCTGTAGTCAATGGGAAAAGGCACATCTAAAGGAACATTTACCTAATCCAAATAGGTGGCAGGGTAGACAGGATGGCAGTACCATGAATGTGACTTTTTTCTCCATTGGTTGTAGACATCCCTATAAACCTAACATACAACTTGAATTAATTGTCAGAGGTTTGAGGTAAATACCAACCTACAAGTATGGGTATCGATACCACTCAGATAACACTGCCACACACTAGTGAATGTGGCAAAGCAGCACAGAACTATATGAGGTACTGTTTTCTGCTTTGGAGTGGTGACAAAAGCAACTGACAGGTGACTAAGACTTATTCTTTTAAATCTAAGTTTAGGAATGTCTATAGCCCAGCAAAATATAGCACAAAACAGCATGGCAGAGACCTGCAGTATGTAATCTTTCTGTGTCATTGTACATGTTCCATTTTTCAGAGTCCAGGTTACACAAATGCTCTGTTCTCACTCTGCCTTTTCATCCAACAAAACAGTAGGACAAAGACCTGGTGGCTTACAAAACTGTCAACAGTGTGCAGTCTCCATCATGGCAGTGGTGTGTATCTCCACACAGCATAACTTCAACCAGACAAATGCATTTCTTCTCTCAGTTAAATAATTCAGTGTTCACCAATGATGCACATCTTCATGTAAGATGTAGTTTTTGGAAAACCCCAAATATAAGCACAGAAGAATTATAAAAAGCTAATGGTATTCTGAAGTGGCTCAAACTTTTATGTGAACACCCGGACAAATCCGGTTGAATAAATACTTGCCATTGAAGAGGAGAAGCTGTTTTTTATTCCTGAAAACAAATCTCAGAAGGAAGCCAGGCCTTAAAGAAGGCAGGACCTGAACTTGGATCTTATAGTGGAAACCAAACACCCAAAGAGGGAAGAACAGATAAGACAATGCTTCTCCACAGAAATATTTGGACTACAGTGCATTGAATACGAGTCATTAAAAGTCATGACATCATAAAAAAACATGAAAACTTTATTTATGATATAAAAATAGGATTATAGCCTCTGTACACAAAAAAATAATCCATTGGATTATTACTCAGCAGTAGCTAGAGTACTGCAAAACCATTTTGGCCCTGAACTTCAAGGAGGACATGGTGAAATGGAAGAAAAGCAGCAGGAAGGACTGTCAGAAGAACAGGCAAACATGATTAAGTGGTTTCATGTGTTTGGCACTTACAGAAGTCTGAGAACATGATCATGGTCTTCAAATATGTAAAATTCTTCTTCACAGAAGAGGGAACCAGTCTGCTCTGCAAGGCAGGGAGGACAACGAGGGGCTGAAACTGCAATAGAGAGTCTGAACATAAGAGGCTTCTGACTGACAAGACTGTGTAGAGCTGGGTGAGATTGACTGGCACATTGTATTTTTCAGAACCAGTTAGAAAATTTCTGCCAGGAGTGGCACAAGCACAGTGATTCTGCTGTAGGACAAACTACAAAATTGTGTTTGAGGTCTCTTTCTGCTCTACTACAGCATAACACACTTCAAGTCAGATTGAATGTGTGAAGTATGTTATGTGGAAAAAACACCAGCTCCCACTCTCTGTATCCACTATACCTTCCTCTCTGTACCTTCCTGCAAGTGACCTGCAAACATGTAGCTTTGTCATTTACTTTCTCATAGCAGCCAGGAACTATCCAATAACATTCAGCCCTTTATTTTCAGCAGTTTACCTACTGCCCACAGACCAAAATAGTTAACTGTGCCTTTTCTAGGCTCCCATTAAAAAATACCTGTGCTGAATCAGAGAGACTTAAGATCACTTGTAAGTGCTGAGCAGACAAAGCATTACAGAACTTTACCACTAACTTTTTGTTGCAACAGAGTTGCAACAGAGATATTATTTTAAGTATTGTCATCCTCTTCACCTTGACAAAGTGCCACACGTAGCAATGACAATGGTAATGATATTGACATGTTTGTATTGAGATAAACAAAATCACAACAGAGTTTCTGAGGCATGGATGTGCACTTGGAAATCTTCCTGATCTTTCTCATTCTACTCTGTTATTTACATTTGTGTTCACGGTCGGAAATAAAAAGTATGCTAAAAAGTGGAAACCAAAATACAGTCATAGGAGGGCTAGTGCAGTTAGTATTTTCAACAGGTGCTAGTGCAGTTTGTATTTTCAACAGGTGCTAGCAGCCTACATTAATTTTGAAGCATCACTCCCTATTCCACCAAGGTCTACATTTTACTAAGCTAATAAATGTAAGACTTGCATAGTGGCAACCTTCAGTGACTTCTATTTGTTATATGTCAGCCAACTGAAAGTAAAAGAAGAACATTTTTTTTGTTGAAGGTGGACTCCAAGGGGTTAGCTACACTCCATTCAAATATCAATTGTACAGCCCATCTAATTTGCTGTTCTTCTACTAAAATTAAACTAAATGCTAAGGAAATAGAGAAGAGTGCAAAGAGGTAGAGCAGGGAAATTCTTCAGTTGGAATGAATGACAAGTACATGTATTACCTCAGGTTCAGACAAGATACATTGTTTAACCTCTCAAAGCTTATAATTTTTTTGGAAGAATGTACACATGGTGAAACCTGTGGGCAGAATGTAGGTAAGCCTAAAGAACTTTGAGCTGTGTGTGTGCTTCCAGACAGTATAATAAAAATGAGAGATGTTAGTTTTGAAACAGTATTTGAGATGTAAGACTCAATGGTAGAAAAAAGAGATGTTACTTTCATGTGTAAATATGCAAAGCTTAATGTTTGGGCTTGAGGCTTTTAGTCAAAAATATGTACAGTACCAGTACCAAGCAAGAGGTAGAACTCAGCTCTTTGAAGGGTTAAAGTGAGCTTTAGTCTTCCACTGATCACCCTCTGGTACTGTATCTTCATAAATTTCCCCTGTTTATGGAGTGTTTTTGATGGCAGGCAATTCTTTGTTGAAAGTTAAGTGCTCTTTTATATGAATAAATAAAGAGGGCTTTGGTTTGAATGAATACATTATTTTGACAAATGTTTATTGGAAACCCGATTATGGCTTCATAAATCAGTCCTATCTGTGGTACATCAGGTGAGCTCACCCGTGCCATCAAATGGCACATTGAATATTAGTAGGATAATTAAAACAATTCTGTTGGATGTTGTTCTTCTTACCCAGGTCTGACAGTAGTCAAAACAGGAAGAAATTGTTTATTAATTTTATTTAACTTATTAAAATACTTTTTGTAAGATGTAATGGACATACTTAACACACACAAAAAAAAAAAAACACATTTGTTTTCAATTTGCTGTTAGATTAAAATGACAAGGTCAAGCACAATGCATGAACTGAGTGGCAGCTGAATTCTAAGGGTAGTTGGGGAGCAGAAAAGGTATCTATGAAGTCTATTGTTTGAACTTAACACCCAGGTAAAGTGGGGCTTTATTTGTTTTGTCTGAAGTGGTCACTGGTGATATGAAATGTGTCTGTAGTCAATTCATGTGCTTCCTTTATCCTCACTGCTACAGTGATGCTGAGTTAGAACGACCAGATGAATGAGAAGCCATTTTCATAGCTGTGAAAATGAAGGGAATCAAGTGAAAATCTTGAACTCGAGGTCAAGAAAAAAGGGAGGAGTTTAAAGCTAAAAATTATTCTCATAATATCCCCCTGTAGATAAAAATCTACAGGGAACGAGCTACCAGGAATTCCCATCTCTTGAGGCCCCCTGACTGATGACAGCAAGGTGGAAGGACACTGAAGATGTTTAAGATTTATGAAAAGAATCTACATGATTTCCCAAAGGATCATTTCCAGGTTTAGGATATGGCTACATTTATATCCACTAGGACTTAAAAGCATAAAATAAGGATTGAAACTGAAGTAATTGGGTTTGGTGTGTATTTGAATTAGAGTGATATAAATAGCCTCCTACATGTCTTTCTTATCAACTCGACTTCAGTTAATATTCTTCTTAGGGGCACAGGAGAGGGAGTGAGGAGACATAAGGAGAACAACAGAAGGTAGCACAATGTTCAGCTTTTCTCCCCTGAGAGAAAATGAGTGTTAGGAGCTGTCCTGAGAGATGGCAATTGTGGTAGCACGGATTCTTTCCCATGGGAATTTTTCTCTTCTTCTCCCTGTGTTCTATAAATAAAGATAAGGTTTGGATGTTATTGAAACTGTCTCTGGAAAGATGGGCAGTTCTACCTGGCCTATGGGCCTAGGGGGAGGTTTTGAATTGACCCAATCTGGAGAAACTTTTAAAAGTCTATATAAGTTTTAGAATTAAATAATAAAATCAGAATTCCGCCTCACCCGATCCAGTCTGGTTCTTGCACTCGGCTAGCGCTCAACAGCGACAGGCAATGAAAGACTTCTATTTGGAATTTGTCAGTTCATTGAAAGGAGAAAAAAAATCACCGAGACAAACTATTTTGTTACACCAGAAACTAACCTTCCTCAGGAGCAACTCAGGCTCCAGATTTCGGGCAGTAGGCAGAGAACCTGGAGGCCCCCAGGCCTGAATCGCCCACACTAGCACTTCTCAGGATCTCATATTTCCCCAGAGATCTGCTTCTCAGATCACGTATAAAGTTTGAGGTCATCTTCTAAATAATAGCTAGACAACATTTTGTCATGTTCAGCAAGATAGAGATAATATTCTCCATTTTCCACCATCCCTTACCCTAGTCCCTTCTCAGGATTTTAGATCAACAAACAGTAAAAGTGTGGGAAGCATCATAGGGATTGTCTTCACTATTTAGGATTCTATTTTTTCCATAGCAAAATAAGAGTACATTCAGCCTAAAAGCAGGCATGCACTTTGCTGCCAAGGACACCATCACCAGTAATAAATATTCTGCAATAAAGAAGACAGGACAATCATGGTGCATGAAAGCCTTGGGCTTTTTCCTTTTACCTAAGATGTTCTAGAATTCTCTCTTACAGAGTAAAAGAAGTGAAGGTACTGGTTCTTATACCAATTCTATATTTTACTATTTATACCAATAGTAAAACTATTGCTTTTTCTCATGGATTGTGCTTTTCTGTCTTAACTTCTGCACCACACTTTGTTACCCCTAAGCAGGAATGGCGGCTATTAGAAGTAAACTCTTCTTGCTACACCACTTTCTCATGTGTAGCCTCAGAAAGGCAGACCGTTCCATCCAAGCTATGCACATAGAAGTTAATTTCCTTGAATAGGGTCAAGGAGATCTATGTGGTTGGCCTGGTAAAGAGAAACGGGGACATGGAACAGGAAAGAAACACGTTTAGAAACTTCCCTGAGCTCAGGTAAGGCAGGAAGAGTAACAAGAAAAAGCAGTCTGTAGTCCATGAACTTGACACAAAAGGCACAAGACACAGCGCTTAAGCACCCTAATTATCAACCAAAGCATCAGCCCTTCCCCCAGAGTTTTACAGAAGTTTGTTGTCAATAAATAATATTAAGAGATTTGGTTCCTGGCAAAGTTTATCATTTTTTCTTATCTCTAGTCTCTTTTCTCAAACCCTGTTCCCTACTTTTGCCTGTGGCCAATCTAACTGCAAATGTGACTTAATGGAAGGAGAAAGGAGGGGAGAGAAAGAGCCACAGGTTTTCATAATACAGGTTTAAAACACAGCAGCTCTGAAATACTCCCCCTTAGATTTTATTTCCGAAGGAACTGTGGCTATCAACCTTATTTCATTGTTGTTGATTTAGCATTCAAACACAGGACTGAAATGTTGTCTAGTTTCACTCTGCCTTCTACCAAAAATTCTTGATGGACAAGCTAGTTACATCTTTTGCCAGCCCCTGTGAGTGCAAGTTATCAGAACTGTTGCTTCTCTTTTCTCCAGTGATAAAGACAGAAGATGCTACACCACTGCCTGCCTTGCACAGCCTCGTGTTTCAGTGGAAATCAGCATTTAAAGTGTTACATCTTAGAGCCCAAAGGAGAAGAAAGCTTCACAGAAGATAGTTCTTCATTTATATGCAAGACTCCTGTTGCCATCCATAAATCACTCAGGCTGCTATTATAACCCAGAACAAGCTGGCATCACCCTTAAATACAGAAGATTGTGTGAAAGATTAACAGAACAAAAACAATAAAGAAGACATTAAAACACCTATATGATAAAATGCTTGAAAAATATCTCCCCAATTTCCTTGTGGCAAGACAGTGACTGAGCCATAAATCAAAGCTATTCTTCTTCAGGTGATGTTCAGGGGGAAGGCAGGACAGTTTGTTAACATGAAGGACTGCAGCTTTTACAGTAATGGGGAAAAGCAGAAAACTAATCACTGCCCTCAGTTATTTCAAATGCACTCTTCTTTCCTTCCAGCAAGAAAAAAAAAAAAAGCCTTGTTTTTAAGAGAATCAACGTAAGTTAATAGAATGTGGTTTTAATGCTAGATTTCATTTAATTAACTCTTAGCTTTTCCTGTGTTACATTTGAATTGCTAAAAAACTAAAACTGTGGATTGTGTTGGATGAATAGATTAAATTGTTTCTTTGTCAAAAGTAACTTTCACCAGCACATAAATGTTCATGTTACAGAGTCTTTGTATCATGGAAAACAAATAGTTATTCAAAACAAATAGTTATTCAACAAATAGTTATTCAACAACTCTGATCCATTATGTGCTCCTCAATGGTGATACACAAGAAACAATGACAGAGAAACAGACTGTTCAGCAAGAATTTGCGTTGAAGTCCACAAAAAACAAACCAGCAAACAAAAAACCCCTACAGTGTTCATTGCATTAAGAAATTTTGAAATCTACCAGTTTTCACTCCATCTTTTTGCCCTGCCACTCCATCAACTTCATCTGAACATCCCTGAGGTCTGCAATAAGTAGTGGGATGAAAATGGCTGTAATAAAAAACAAGAAAAATAATACCTAACACCAGACTCAAAATAGTTAAGATGCCCACAACTGTAAAACACATTTCTTCAATAATGTCAGGTTTCCAGAACATATATACAAACAAAATACCTAGAGTTACTGTAGTGTGAGTAGCATAATAAATAGAAATGCAAACTTTTGTTCTTCTCCCCTTTATGTTAAAAAATGAAAAAATTAAAATGATCCCAACTACAGTTCTGTATAGGTATTCCATCTTCGTAGATTTGCAAAATGTTGTATGCTGTTTCAAAGTCCAAGTGAAGCCACAGATCCAAAGAAATATCAGCAGAATTACAGAAATTCTGACACTTAGTAGAGTGATGAATGAAATACTGAGTATCCAAGAAGTGATGGTAAGCAATTTATAGAAGAGATACATGAACTTGGAAAGCACACGAATATCTCAGGCAGAGATATTCGTAGTGATATCTGATAATCAACCACTGATAAGGAGATACCACAAAAAGACATAATAATGGCAGCATCTAAACAAAACACAAGGAAAAATGTTAAACCAGAGAAAAAAATGTATATTTGCACTGTGATTTCTGAATGAATTTTAGAAAATTTCATGCTTTCCTAACACTTTCTTTATCTGAGTTTTATATTTACTCTCTGCTCCAAAGCAAGTCACCTTAATTTTAAGGCTCACTTTAGTTACTTAAATCTAGACATCTGATGCTGTTTGGTATGTTTATGTTATCCTGCCCAGCCCCTGGTCGTTAATGGCCTTGCCTAAGTTGAATGTCATTTGCCATCTCCATACACAGGTGACTTAGAAATTTCCAAAGCACTGCAAATAGACCATGAAAATGTAAGTTCCAGCAACTGATATATGTGAGTCTGCGGTGTCAAAAATGTAGAAATCTATAACTAAGACTTGGTCCTTCACATGGTCATATCTAAGATGAGATTTGCATGATCCTTTTCCATGAGTAAATTTTGACTCCATGGACTTTGAAGGAACGCTAGACATCAGTGCATGTATCCCCATTTGGTTAGATAAATTCCAACCCTGAATAAGTCATTGTCCTGCCAATAATTCTGCTAGTTATAGAGCTGGAAATGATACAGCTGCTGTCTTGCTTCTGAGAGTCAAACCAGTATCTCTTCACCATATTGCATTCTACAATGCTGATATATCCTTAGATTTATTTCTGACTCTGTCCCTCACCTGTAACAAGGGTGATAGTAGTGAAAGCTCACGGGGCTGCTTTAATTATGTTACTGATTTCCAAATGCCTAGCTAGCAGTTTTAAAAGAATCTATAAGCAAAACCACACAAATCATACTGCTCTGCAAATTCCATGCTAATTGCATTTAAGAGCTTATTTTCAAGTGATGCATCATTATGTTTCTATTAGATATTATGACTTTTTATATTTATGATATATAGTATTTATATACGACTTTTCATTTTTATAGTGAAATCTTCCTTCTCATTGATTTAGCAGAACGGACCATCTACTAGACAGAAATTCTAATTAAATGCAGAGTAATAATGCAGTGGAATGTATGTTTTCCAAGGTATGTGTAAAATATAATCCAGTCATGAGTTAAGTTTTTAGGTAAGATACTCAACTTGCAAAATAAAGAAAAAGACAGACTTACATTGATAGAAATGAGTTTTGCCGTGTTCCATGAGGATGTAAATCTGAAGAAAAAGTTGCTGTGTGGTCTTCAGAAAAGTCTTGAACACCCTGAGCATGTTAATATCAGTCACTGCATCAATAGCTTGTTTTAGAATGAAGTTGGAAGGGTCTGCTTTTGATGCATCTCTGCTGCTTGTTTGTTTAAATGTAACTTGGCAGCCATATTTCAAAGCAAACCAATACCTATTAAAAAAAGGACACTTGATTAGACAGCATTTTTAAGAAGACCAACTCAGTAAAATTATATAGCCTTACAACAACTTTTTCCATCTTCTACTCAGGTAAAATTTTGTCTGTTATCTGTCTGGTGTCAGTGATATCAGAGAATCATTTAAGCCCAGCAATATCATGCAATAAGAAAACTGATAGAACAGAATGAAACTTGTCTGAATAAAGATTACAAGCTTTATTTTGTTAGGTTCTTATTTCTTTAAAAGTACTGCATTTCTGAAAATTCCCTTAGCATCTCTTCTCAGTCTCTCTTTGAAATAGTCATTCACTTTCTTTGTATTATTTTCAGGGTATTAGAGAATATCCAGCTGTGAGCATCCACATCCAAGTAAGTAGAATATAGATCCATAAGCCCCAAGTATAACACCTGAGGAACTGCAAACATAAAAGAGACTTTTTTAAAAAAACTACCACATTTTTACTTTCTAAATACTCAGGAAGACTTATATCTCAGAAAACAGTTTTCAAGACACACGGATTCCTGGGTTGAAAGATTCTGTTAACAATCTGAGTGGTTTTACATGAAGAAGCCATTTGCCTTGGCAAATGAGTTCACCCGAATGACTTTTAGAACAATTCTGGTTTATTTTTTATTAAGCCTAAATTAACACTTTATTTTAAAGAGCAGTAAATGCAAGGATACGTGGAATTAGTCAGTTATGACTTGTGTACATTCCATGTTGTAAAGAACCTATTTTGTTCAGGATATCCCTAATACTATGCTTGGAGATAAACCTAGCTCTTATACCCATTTTCAGGACCTTTGCTTAAGGCTTGGAAGTGCAATTAGCCCTTTATAGGGGAAAGAACACTTAAGCTTTAATCATAAACTCTTTTGGTAATTAACAGAAGAACTAGCTGTTGTACATGTTAATCTTTATGTCTGAGTTTGGGAAAACAGGATGGTGGCTCTAACTTCATGTAGGACCAGAACTCCAGATGCTGGAAATTGTAGTATTTCTGCTGCCCCTAATGGACTCACATAAAGAGCCACAAAGCCCTGGTGAGTGACCTGACTCATTGCATTACTGTTTTGGAAGTCAAGAAAGGTAGGAAATGCTCTTTTCTGTTATAAACTAAAGGGAGCAATTGCAGAAGTGGGTTTCACAACGAAAGACCTCTTTCCAGTGAACTCTTCAGCAGCAAACAAAGACCCCTTTTGGAACTAGTAAACAAATGAAAGCAGGGAGAAGTATCCCCACTAGTATGCATGTAAATCCTGCCTTGAAGCAAATCAATGCTTGCTCTCTTCTGTTGGTAACTTGACTTCAAGTAGTCATTAACACCAGCTGGTCAGATTCTAGCCTAAGCCTTGTAACTCTGCAGCACTGCAATAGGCGCTGTCATGGCTGGTAACTTGGCATGAGCTTTGCAAGGCCTCTGAACTGAGGCTTGCCAGGCTTGCTCTGTCTGAAATTTTCTTGACCTGCCTGTGACTTTGTATTGCTTGGTTTAGCTTGGGTTTGCTGCAGAAAAATTGGTGATTTCTTCCAACTGACCAGGTGGCTGATTTGTTTTACTTTTCTTTTTTTTTCTCATTTTTGTGTCATCCGGTCATAGTTTTATATAGGTAACAGTAAGAGTCAGAAATGCATCAAATGAGATATTTATTACATACATGATGATGTAGGATAGAGAAATGTAGTCTTGCTATGATAGCAGAAGTCCTGAGATGTGGAGAGATAGGATACAATATAGAAAAGTACATGCATAGAATGATAAGGGATGGCTTGAAAAACGGGATAGGAATGAAAGAATATGTGTGTAACAATTTTAACTGTAGTAATTATATTATTATTAATATTATTATTATTACTGAAGATTTTTATGCACAGAAGTATTTTTTCTTTGCCTGTAATAAATAGATCTAGACTAACAATGATTCTTGGAATCAACAGTTACAATTTCACTTATACTAAGTTCTTGACTTTATAGGTATATAAATCCACATTTGTCCATAAACAAGATTTTGATCACAGCAGCCTTCAAACATTACTTCCAAGCCTATTTCTATCTATTTAGTTCCCAGATGTTTTGAGCTTCTAATATTCTTCTCGAATGAACCCATTTTGACTATAACCAGCAGGCAAGGACAGCATAAGTAGTCCTTTTTTAAGAAAATTCACTGATATTCAGCCAGCTTTTCTAGCCTTACAAAGACTACTGGAGCCTTTCCCCCTCAAAAGAAAACCTAATTTAGTAAATAAATTATGACAATTGCATCATTCGTTTGGATCTATCTTCTTGCGAAATTAAGCAGAACATCACAGGCCAACGCTTGGTTATCTCAGACAGTTGTGCAAAACTGGTAATACACAGCCTGAGAAAGACAAGGTTTCATGTGTTAACTTGCCTCCGACTTACATTCCCTAAGGCTGCATCTGAGATAACTTCAAGATTCATGCTAAAATGAAGCTTCCTAATTCCCTGACCATCCAAAGGATCACACACACCACAGACCTGACGAAACCCACACCATTGCATTTACTATATGTAGAGAACAGAGGGCAGCAGATCATTAGACACCCAGATCTCACAGGATCATTTCATCCCAATATAATACTGGAGCACAGTACTCTTCTGCTTATTGAGGGAGCTAAGAAGAATCCCTGACTCCTCCAGAGGTTAAAAGTTTAACACCTTCACCACCTCTAAAGACCAAAACCTTTGACCACAGGGAAGGCAGTGTAGGGGTCTCTTCCACAGCTACAGGCGAGACAGCCGGGATGGCAGGTCCTGGGTTAAGTGTATGTTATAGGATTCATGACTTTGTCCCTGCTATGTTAAGGCATCTCACTCATACAAGTGAGGATTGAAACATGGAAGCAACAGTAGGAGTAGGTGTGGAGCAGCTTTGTTACTATTCAAGAACCTCAGGGGAAGAACCTTTGCTTTTCTCCTTGCAGAGATTCATAGACTGCATCCCTGCCATTCAGGCCATATGTTGGTTCCATGAGCTGGCTCTAGATCTATTATTTACTCCCAAAGGAAACTCATTTTTATTTTTATGTTTTTGTGTATTTATCTTATTGTTCCCTGAATAATCACTCATAAGGAAAGAACTGAACTGCTTGGCAAGGCATCTATAGCTTTTTCTGTTTATAAAACAGTAAGCATTCCAAAACATCTGGTTCTTGCATTCAAGATGTAAAAATCTAGAAAGTTTGCAATGTTTTCAAGAAAAAACAGTTGGGTAGACTGATCTGCTGGTTGTCCATGGACTCACTCACCAGAGCCTGTGTTTGTCCAAGCAGCAAGAAGTGGAAACCAGCTGCACAAATTTTGAGCTGCAGAACTCACAGCTGAGATGGCAGGTGATAAGCAAGGCAAGAAATGTCCTAAAAGGAATATTTCGGCTGGATGCATACATGAAACCACCTGTCAGTTTTCAAAGCACATTGCTTCTGAGCATTGTATACTAGGTTTATACTGATATAAGGTGGTATGCTATGTATTTGTCACTAGCTGTAGTGGTTTTGGTTAGTCCACTTCTGACTTTGAATACTGTATAGAATACTTTTTTTTTCTAGTAAAATCCAAATACTTCTACTGCTCTTGAACTACATATTAAGCAAGATGGCATTCTCTGAGCTCCACATGCTTATGTCACTCACTGTAGTTCAGTGACAAATTTTCGTATTTTAAGAGTATTTTGAGTTTACACTCCCATTCTCATCTGCCCATTTAGCATGCAATAGAATGACAATTACCGTTTTAGAAAGGGCTCAGAGCCAACTTTTAGACCTAGTGTTGAACTATGTTCTCAGCCTAGGGCACAGTTCAGTCCACACTAAAGGGTAGGTCAGGTTCAAATTTTCTCCTTTATCATGTCCACGGCTCACTTAAGCCCTGTGCCTGCTCTGAAACTATTCTGGTTATATTCCTCAAATCTATTTTTCTATAATATATCTATTGCTATAGAAGTTCTGTGCTTCAATGTTCGTAAACTGTAGAAAGCATTTTAAAAAGATACTACAACTGTAATAAAAATACATTAATTAAAAGTATTGGATTAGTTATGTATTTTAAGTAGAGGTACATCCTAAATGGAATATGAAATGGTTATGTCAATAATATAGACAAATGCAGGTTTGCCATTTACTTTTTCTCCCTATAAATTCATTAAAGAGAACATATTTTTCATTATTTCAAGGTATATAAGCTACTTGGAAGCCAACAGAGTAAAAAACCTACAATTTCTTTACAACTAGAACTGTCATGTGATTGGCAAAGAATTATCAGTGTCTCTAAATATCATTCACTTTAATAGGAGAACAAAAAAATGGTTTCTGCCTTTGTAGTGTGGCTTTGTGGAGAACACAGATGACACGGCTCCTACTTGTTATAAACACTCACGGAAACACAGCTCCACTGTCTCTCTGTTCTTGAGATGTTCCCACATATTCATCATCATTTCACAAGTGATGAAGTTTGAGCCTGTAAAATTAGGAGGGCTTTGTCTCTGGCTGGGAATTCACAGGGGTGACAGCTATTTGGTTTTGCTGCTTCACGGCCTTCACATGTGACAAGTAAGCTGCCTTGCCAATGTTTCCATATCACATGCTTCCCCTCAGATTTCCACTGACTTTGCAACACAATCCCAGTATTATACTACACACCCCATCTCATCAAACTACACCGATAAATATTTAGGTGCCATTTAGTAATTCATACAGGCAGGTTGCAAGTGGCCTGGCAATAATGATTGTCCTGTCTGAATTCTGGTCATGCAGTCACAGCTTTCAGCATTGTATAAATCTTTATCAAAGGAAAATTACTCTCTGCTGCATGTCAAACTTCACCTTCTAAGTATCAAAATACTTGGA
Organism: Aleadryas rufinucha; assembly: GCA_013397815.1. NCBI lineage: Eukaryota > Metazoa > Chordata > Aves > Passeriformes > Aleadryas > Aleadryas rufinucha. The sequence goes on along the minus strand of VZTH01003410.1, from coordinate 404,505 downwards.
TTAAATCCATGAAACTGATGCAACTAATACTTAGGTCAGTGAATTTATATTAAGAAAACGTGATCAAACACATAGAATCACAGAATCATTTCGTTTGGAAAAGATCTTTGAGATCATCGAGTACAACCATTGCTCTAGCCCTATCAAGTCCACAACTAAACCATGTCCCTAAGTGTCACATCTACAGATCTTTTAAATATCTCCAGAGATGGAGACTCAAGCACTTCCTTGGGCACCTATTCCAATGCTTGTCAACTCTTTCAGTGAAGAAAATTTTCCTAATATCCAATCCAAACTTTCCCAGTGCAAGCTGGGGCCATTTCCTCTCATCCTGTCACTTGTTACTTGAGAGAAGAGACTGACCCCCACCTGACTGCAACCTGCTTTCATTTGTAGAGAGCAGTAAGAGAGCAGTAAGACACAGGATGTCACTTAACCTCAGTGACATCTCCAAGCCAGATGACCCATCATCCTCATTACTATTCAGTTCCACTTGCAGAGCCTCATACCTGTTATGCCAGGGCACCTGTGAAGGTGGGGTAGTCACAGGGGAGACACACCTGCTGCACTGGGCAGGAACTTGTTGCCGTAGCCCCCTACCTTCAAGTCACTGTGCTCAGCCAGGTGAAGAGTGGATAGGGAGTCATCCATATCATGCACCCTGCCTGCCTATGGGGCTGTCTCAGGAAAGGCAATGTGTGACACAGGCAGTCTGTGTCTCTCTCTACCCCGATACTCCTCACCTCCTCTCAGAGTTCTGTCACTAAGCAGAGGAGTTCCTTTACCAGGGTGCCTCTCTCACAGGTATGCTCACTGCTGCCAGCTGGTACTGCTTCAGAGCAGGGCCCACCCTGCAGCCCATCACCTATGCTGGCTCTGAATTTTTCTCACTGCCTTTTAGAAATACATAATGAAATAATCCCAGATTCAGCAAAGCACTCTCATTTACTCTGATGCATCATAGATTTAGAATTAATCTTTAAAAACATGCAAAAAAAATCTTTTTCATCTGCTTCTATTCAAAGTTGCAGAGTATTCTGATCTACCTTTAAGCATCAAGAGGCACAACAGCAGCTGCCAGTATTACAGTGGCTGCTGCCTATGTGACCTTCTATTCTGACAGCAAAGGTTATGACTTGCTAATGTTTAGTCTCCCACAGGTGTGTCCTTGGCTGATGAAGCACACTGCTATACATCAGACAGCTCCAGAATTCATATGATGTCCTAAGGAAATGTCCCATTTTCCCATATTCCCTTACTGTGTTATTGTCTTAATGTTGTCTGTTATGTCAAGACTCTTCTCCATTCTACAAACATTTGTGTGAGCCATTTAGATGGGTCAGGGTGAATATAATTTTAGTCAGCATAGTTAATATGTACATTTTGAAGTTAATTTTTTCTCCTTGCAGAGCATACTATTTCATATGAAATATAATTGCAGGTATGCACTCTTTCCAATAAAAGAAACTAAAGCCTTCTTAGATAAGAAATACTTTTAATTTCATTTTCCTCTGATTTTACATATCTTGTATATATGTATACACATATAGATACAAATATGATTTTCATATTTATTACTTAGCATTGTCAGTGTGATAGCAAAACCAAACTGATTCCCATTGTTCTGTGCACTGTACAAACCTCCAGTACCCAAAGGGCACCAATCTGTAAGTCACCAGTTCCAGTACCTAAAGAGAGCCTAGAAGAAAGCTGAAGAAGGACTTTGCACAAGAGCATGGAGTGATAGGCCAAGGGGGAATGGCTTAAAACTGAAAGATGGTAGGCTAAGACAAGATATTAGGATGAAACTCTTTCCTGTCAGTGTGGTGATGCACAGGTTGCTCAGAGAAGCTGGGGATGCCCCATCCCTGCGAGTGCTCAAGGCCACATTGGATGGGGCTTTGAGCAGCCTGGTCAAGTGGAAGGTATCTCTGCCCATGACAGAGGGGTTGGAATGAGATTATTTTTAAGGTCCCTTGCAAACCAAACCATTCTAGGAGTCTAAATTCAAAGATGGAGCAGGAGGTGCAAAAGGATATGAAAGAGAGAAGAAGGAAGGAAAGAAAACAAGGAAAAAATGAAAAAAGATAATTTGATAAGGTGTATTCACATATTTTAATTTCAAGCATCCAGAGTTCACTGACCAAATCTCATTTACTGGTTAGGCCCTCATTTTTCTCTTTGAATGAAGAATACGGGTTCCTGCCCCAAATGACTTTCTGGAGAATCTCACCTTAACAAGTGTGACCTGACTTGATAGAATCTATTTTTATCAATTTACGGCAGAGATAAACCTGAGTGACTTGTCTAAATTAATCAGATGACTAAGAGGGAGGACAGGAGGAAGTTGTACCTTGATACACCTAAGATAAACACATATAATAAGAAGTATATAATAGTTAATCACAAAAGCACAAGCACAGATGCCAGCTTGCGGTTACCAGCTTATACTTTAAATTATGCTTTATAACACTGCTGAGTTGTGAGGAGTGGCTGGAAGAACTTTGTAACTTATACATAACATCTTGGAAATTTTCCAAGCATAAGTAGCAGTATAGGAGAAAATATCATTTGTGCAATAAAGAACAAGCGACCAAGTTGACAACACTGTCAAAGTAAAGAACAAAATAATATTTACTAGATGATAAGCCACTCAGAAAACATGGAGCTAATGCTGGGAAAGATTCAAAATTACAGAAATTCATGGTAAGATATATTCATTGGAAAGGGTATGAGTTCAGGTAAATCGAAGAGTTTAGTGGATTGCTTTGGAGTTAAGGTAATCCACTAAGGAAACAAAGTTTCCTATCACCATTAAGTGCTGCAAGTATTTTTACTAACTATTCAGCTATTCATTTCTCTCGTGAATCTTGGTGGGTTTTCTTCATATGGTTAGACACTCAGGTTCAAACATAACCTCTTCAGCTGTCTCAGCTGCTTAGTGTGCCTAACATCACTTTGAAAACTTGTATTTATCAGTTACAACAGTAGTACACTTCAAAGCAATCATTTTTATTAAGTATGCCCCATCAAATGGCTGATTAATCAAATAGAATTGGGTTGTGAATGATAAAAATCATTACTTGCAGATATATGAAAGAAGAATTACATGTCCATCAAAACCTGACAAAATTTACCACTGCCATAACCAGACAAAAATCCATTTGCTTTCATGGAGCAGTAATTGTTAAGGCCAGAATTGGTCTTGTCCCTGAAGCCATACTAAGTACTTCTTAATAACTGCCCTAAAGCAACATGATTTCTCATTTGAAAATAAATTTTAAAATGTGCTTACCTTATAAAAATTCCACACAGAAAGACATGAACTAGAAAAACCAATTTCAGCTTCCCAGCATCAGTACCTTCCCAGTCATTTTTAAACCACTCATAACTAAATATCTGAGTTATTAATGATGAAAGAGCTTTAAAACACAGAATCAATATACTCCAAGAATATTGTCCTTGACAGAAATATCTACTAGCTACCCAAAAGTCCACTCCAATATCAACTACATAAATTATCATTCCACCAACTAAAAAAAAAAAATATTCTGCTTAGTAAATTTCATCGTGTGTGAAACAGCCACCGTTGTCATTCTCTCCTTACTTCATGTAAAGGAATCTAATTGCTCTCCTACAATGGAGTCTTCTTCCTGATGATATCCCCTGCTCATATTGCTTTATACAAAGGAAAGTTGAGATATCCATTTTTATTATGGCAAAGGGACTTGCATTTTTCCGTGCTCTTGATTTAAATATTAAATTAACTTCTAAAACACACAACTATTCTGAAAAAGATGAACGTAAATTGTCTTTTTAATTGATGGAGTAATTCGTCATTACTGGTTCCTAAAAAGAAGAAGAAAAAAAATAAGATTAGCAGTAAAAATATCTTCATCATTTAAAATATCATACAGCAATTCTCATGACCATTTGAACAGGCAAGTACAAAATGCAGAATGTGCTGAGATACTGGTGAACAATCAGCCCAAAAGAGCTGCATTTCTGAACCTGCTGAGGTCACCCACTCTCCCGAACAGTGACTCTCCACTCAAGCAGCTATTGAGATAATTCCTAAGAGTTGCAAAACACTAAAAAACAAGCAAGTTTTTAAAGCAGCTTATGGAAAAAAGACTGATTCCTTACCAGAGCTTTCTTAATTTCTGAGCTCTTCTCCTTTACTGTGCACAGCACAAAACATTGAGAAAACTTTCGTCTTGAGTACACACCATGGTATCAGAATACGCATCATTTGGCAGTTTCCAACTGTGTTACTGCATTTGTGTGCGTACATCCAGTGTTTTTATCATTCCTGCTTGGCTTTCCACATGCAATAAGAAAGTGCTGAATAGGATGGCATCTCTCCTGTTAAAGAGGCTTGTAAGCAGCCAGACCTAGACCAGTCTATACCTGTTTGAGAAACATCTTCCAAGCTGTGTGTAGCTATACATAGATTATTTAACCACATAGTTCACTGCAAATATAATTAATTTGTAGACAGAACTACATTTTACACTGCCCAACACTGCAAGGATTCTTGTGACCTCTCTGGGTAGCCCTTAAACATCTTTCCTCTGTAGATCTGTGGTATTTGCCAGGTGAAACAGAAAAGCTATAAGGCAGTACATTTTTCTTCTCATTCATGTCCACCTCTGCAAAGCTATAAAGTTAAAATTACAAAATCCCTTTATTTCATTTACATATCTTAGGAAAAAGCTACTGGCAGCAAACCCAAAGGATGGGATGCAGGACATGCCAAAGCTGGGCTGGTGCCAGTGCCAAACAGCTGCGGGCAATACATGGGGAACAGCTGCACCAGGGAACTTGGAGCAGCGGAAGGGCACGTGGAGACAGGTCCCTTTGGATTTTGTGAATTTAGGCACACTGCCACAGAGGAATGAAATGAGAAAACTGGTTGATAACCCATAAACAAAGGTAATGATTGTTCTTTGCTTGGGTTGACTGGGCTCATCTTCACTGTGACCTAGGTACCAACCCAAAAAAGAGAACTTAAGGTCTCAATTTCCTAATGAAGACAAGTGGGAATATAACAGCCTGGAAAGGTACTGAGTGTATGGATTATTTTTTTAGATCTAGGCCTTAGCTATTTCTAGCCTCTTGTTCCATCTCCCTCTTAGGTTTCATGTCCTGGCCCAGAAGCGGTCAGGAAGATCAGGCGACCTTGCAGCTGGGATAGTTGGAATCCTTTCTCTGTTCTCTCCTATTCTCTCCTATTCTCTCCAGTAAAATACCACTAATCTCCTGCAAATCACTAACGCAATTTATATCCAATTCACAGTTAGATTCTGGGAAGTGGACTTCACTACAAAGTCCAGCATAAAATGAACTCTATTTACAAACACAAAAAGACAATGAGCCAACATGAGCCATGAGCCAACAATGTCTCTGTGGGGCCAAGAAGGCAAATGGCATTGTGGGGTGCACTATGAACAGTGTGGCCAGTAGGTCAAGAGTGGTTATTCTCCCCCTCTACTCTGCCCTGATGAGGTTGCATCTGGAGTACTGTGTCCTGTTCTCAGCTCCCCAGTTCAATAAAGGCAAGGAATAACTTGAGAGGGTCCAGCAGAGGGTTACAAAGATGTTTAGGGGACTGGAGAATCTCTTTCATGAGGACAGGCTGAGCAAGCTGGTTCTGTTCAACCCAGAGAAGAGGGCAACTGAGAGGGGATGACTGTATCGATGAACACAAATATCTTAAGGCCAGGTGTCAAGAAGATGGGACCAGACTCTTTTCAGTGATGCTCAGCAACAGGACAACGGTCCATGGGCACAAACTGAAATACAGGGAGTTCCATCTGAATATGAAGAAAAACTTTACTTTGAGGGTGATAGAGCACTGGAACAGGCTGCCCAGTGGTTGTGGAGTCCCCTTCTCTGGAGATATTCAAAACCTGCCTGGATGCAATCCTGTGCAGCCTGTTACAGGGGAACATGCTTTAGCAGTGGGGTTGGATTAGGCAATCTTCAAAAGTCCCTTCCAACCCCAATTGCTTTGTGACTCTGAATTTTTTATATTTGAAAATTTGTGTATGAATCAACTTAAGAGTTTATTACTAGGGTTCATCCAAGAAAATTCCAAAGGAAACTCTATTTACTCTATATAACATGTCATTCTGTAACTTGAGTACCACCTTTGTCAAGATGTATCCATAGTTTTTAGAACAGATTAAAAACAAAAACAAACATTAAACAAAATAAAACAAGCAAGTTCACTATTTGACTATTACAGGAAGAACAACAGTTACAGGTTAGTCAACACCTGGATTCAAACAGAAAGTTCTTTTAGAGACAATTTATGGCCAAATTAGGCAAGATACCAAGGTTCACATTTAATGACTAATACTGTACCAGACATTCAAGTGGCAAGGAATAGCCTCTAATTTTGCATCTGAAATGAATAAAAAAGTAACAGGATTCCTCCATCTTTACAACCTCACTATCCTTTTTGTATGCAAGTGCTTCACAAAGAGGAATATGAGAAAGGAAGTTTTACAGGCAGACTCCTCTGAAATAACACCATGAAGAGTAGCTGTTAGCCGGGTGATTTCTACTTCTGACAAGCCTACTGTCCAAACTACTGTCATGTCAGCAGTCTGCAGACCTGTCTGGACAGGACATCTTGGTGTTATTTGAAACCATCAGGTAAACTGAAATAAATGAAGAGCCACACATTATCAAGAATGTCAGCTTGCTCACTGCCTCACAATTACTTTGAATAAGAAATCTAGTCCTGAAATAGCCTTGGAATGGTTGAGAAGACACAAGGTTTATATTTTGCTCATGGTAACCTAAAAAAAATTCTATCTGAGACTCACAAATCTGTATTCACAAATGTCCATTGTCTTAATTCCAAATCCAAGCACCAACACCTGCTCAAAGGTGCACACAAAATCACTGTTGAAGATCCCAGCCTGTAATAGCCCTATAGTTCATGCATGATAGCATTCCAAAGAGCACCAGGGTCTCATGTACTAGGCGAGGTTCAATCAAGTGCCACAGGAGAGAGTGTCTTGTGTCACTCAGAATTACATTGTGCCCAGGCCTATTAAACTTCTGAGATCTAACATGACAGGAGCAGGAAGAGTAAACTGTCTGTCAGTCAAAATAAATATAAGCCCACTCTAAAAACAAACATACTTCTACAGAATCATTTTGTGATAAAGTAAAAACAATAAAATGTGATTAGCAAGGCCTTCAGTTCTCACTATACACTTAAAATTCTATTTAAAAATGCAGTTACCTTAATACTGGCCGTGGATACAGGTTTTTTTCACTTCAAAAACTGTAGATTTCCATATTCACGGGTTTCCCATCCATACCTTTACGAGACTTGCAATCCAAGGAAATTAAAGGGCTTACTGATATAACACAAAGTGAAACTCAAATCATATGGAAATCACGTGACACAGTTAATGATTTGCTATCTGTAAAGAACTGTCCTTTTTATGATTGTATTATAAAAATTCTATTCTAAAAATTTGGTACAGAAGTCCCTGTTTATAATTAATACTAAGTTTAACAGATTATAAATTACTCTTCAATAAAATTATTTAACAATTTACTTCATAAAAGTTAAAAAAAAAAAGAACCACTTTCCTTATGAATGTTTCTATATCTGTGTATTCATTTTCAAATTTAGACTTTATTTCATTAGACCTGTTGAGCAAAAGCCAATGGATAATTTCTGGAAACACAAGTATATATGTGTGTACTTACATGTATATGTTTGCTTATTCATATTCATTCATTTATTTGTATATCCATGTATATATCACAAAGATTTATGCAAAAAGAATTCTCTTTTTGGCTATAGCTGAAAACTGTAGCACAATGCACTTTAAAAAAATCCTTTCTGTGCAATGGTGCATGAAGAGATTGCACATGGCCAAGGACAGGTGATTAAAATTGTTTTCCTCTGGTAAAACTACAGGTGTTTGCAAGAGCCTGCTCCAGCTGAGCTGTTGGTACTCAACATAAAACTTTTATGCATATTTAAAACAGCTGCAGGGTACAAGGCACGTGTGATTCTGCCTCTGTGCCTTTGCTGCACAGGAGGATGCACACCCTCAGCCTGTAGCTTTGCTCTTAGGACAGGAGGTATAATCCTCAGTGTCTTCATGACAAACATTATATCAACCTTTGTCTTTTTTTCTGTGTCTTCCTGCTTCTCCCTTATACTTTAGAAAGTCCTAGTCCTAAGCAGTCCTTGCAGTGCTTGAAATACCATTAAGTCAGCCAAGTCACAAACCCACCGCTGTGACCTTTGTCATAATAAAAAGAATGACAAAAACTCTATGGAACAGAGGGAGGGGGAAAGTCTGTGTACCTGATTCTTGGAGCGTAAATCAAGCAGCCCACAAGATAAATTACTGGCTGGATCATTTATTTGTTTTCTGGTTAGACTTGGCATGAAAGTAAGCACAATTCTAAATTGTGACAAATCTCCTATGGTATTCAGTACATATCCTTTTATTTGTGTCCAAATGTGGTAGGAAGGACCCTTCAAGTATTTATAGGCATTGATGAGCCTTCTCTTCTCCAGACTGGACAGCATCAGCTCTTTCAGCCTTTCCTTATTAGAGAGATGTCCCAGGCCCTTCATCATCCCCCCTAATCATCTCCCACAAACCTGCTGATCTGACTTTTTACATTTTCTATGCAATGTTGCCTCTCCATGCAGGAATCTTGCAGCCTGTGGCCTTTCTCTCTGAAAAATCTCCTTCACTTCTTTTTGGTTTAAGGTCTTTTAACTTATCTCTATACCAGATAAAAAGCATAAAAATATAATGAAACAGAAAGAAAAATTCTGCAAGTAAAAAATCCTCTCAACGAGATATTCACATGCCAATGGCTATGAAGATAAGTCTCTCAAGACATTTTCTATCTGCTATTCAGTTGATTCAGACTAATTATTGCAGAATTACTTGCTTGTGCTTAGTTCTATTAGGCTGTTACACAGCCACAGTGGAGAGGCATTTATCCTCAACATTTACACTTAAAATGTGAAAAAAAGCCAAGTGCTGGTACTCAAAGATTTCTTGAGCACTAAAAATTCAAAGAGTGACCTCGTGGGATTTTCAGAAATACCAGTCTGTGTCTTGTGTATCTCATAGTTATTACAAAATTAATCATTGTATATCACCAACAATTTAATTTCAGGTTTATTGAAACTCAGCTGGTTTTGGTTTTTTACTGGTAGTCTACCTGCTTCAGAACATTTTTCCGCTCAAAAATTTAACAATGCAAAACAGTCAGAGAACCAAAAGAACTTGAGGGTGTACGTTCATCTTTTCTTGTACCATATCAGAGCATAATAGCAGGACTTTCACTACGTGAAAGCCTATTAACCTCTGTGTTATAAGAGAAACAACAGATTATTTTAAACAGATGGGCTTGTGCAGGAAATGAAGATGATCAAAGAACTTGTACTTTGTTCTCCAAAGGCACCATTGCTGCCACCTGCAGATGAAACAAATTCACAACTCCTGCCTAACATCAGAAAACGCTTTACTACAGGATAACAATAGCAATAACAAGTATTCCCCAGCGAAAAAGTCTACAGCTCCCCAAACAATTCTTAATTTGGAGGAAAAGAAAAAAAAAAAAGTCTTGCAATGTTAAAAATTATGGCACCTTACTGAGTTACCAATGACATGTAAAATTCAGATAAATAATTTTCAAAACCCTCTCTAAACATTCAGAATCTTCTTAAAAATAGAAAACCACTTAAATACACAACTTGCCTTGGCTTAGGTAGTAGCTCCTCCTAACGACTAAAGTAAACTTTACCTGAAGACTGAAAATGGGTTGAATGTACCAATAGCTATACAAATACGTTACAAAATAAGCATAAGAGGGTACCTGGGGATTAGGTAAATTCAGGTCTAGTCAATTTCTTACAAAAGAGCATACAGGCAAATGATATGGAGAGAGACTGAAATATTGTGTATGGGGTTTTCTTGATTATTTCAGCAGCATACCTGCACACATAAAGGCTTCTTTCCTTTGACCTGAAACATCCCTTCTGTTGTCTGTAGTTCATGCTTTAATGAGCATGAAAATAAAAAATAAAAGTAACGGGTTTATATCTCGAATAAGTAAATAGGTATCTCAAAGAAGTAAAGATTTATCAGATAAATCAAGGAAATTGGCTTGAAGGCCTAAATATAGGGATTATCAGCATCAGTGGTACAGTTCCTGGCTGTGGCTTTGTACTGCTATGATCACCTTCTAACAGATACCATACGAGATCTTATATAAGTACAAAACAGTCAGATAATATTTGAATTTCTAATATTAGTACAGTTACCCATAGTAATATTACCTGCTTTTATTTCAGGTTAAATTAAGTTTATTCTTCATTTACAGGTAGTTTAAGGAGAGAACAAGTCTGCCCCATTTTCTTTAACAGTATCACTTGAAAGGTAATTAATCTGGGGTTCCAGAGGAGATGCTGAAAAGCCAAACAGGTATATTTCAGCACCTTGCAGGTTTGCTGCTTGCAAACACAGTATTTCTACTTGGATGACAGTGACATAATTTCACAAAATCACAGAATGGCTGAGCTGGGAAGGGACCACTGGAGTTCATGTTTGAAGCCCCCAGCTCAAGGCCACCTAGAGCCGTTTGCGCAGGACCATGTTCAGACGAGTTCTGAGCATCACCAAGGGTGGAAACACCACAACCTTCCTGGGCCCTCTGAGCCAACTCTTGGTCATCCGCACAGTGAAAAAGGGTTTCCTGATGTTCAGAGTGAACATCCTGTATTCCAGTTTGTGCCCATTGCACTGGGCATCATGACCTGAGGCAATGGCCCTGTGACAGAGCCTGGCTCTGTCCACTACACATCCTCTCTTCGGGATTTTACATGCATCGATGAGATTTTCCTGAGCCTGTTCTTCTGCAGGCTGGACAGTCCCAGCTCTCTCAGCTTTTCCTCACAAAAGAGATGCTCCATTACCTTCATCGCCTTAGCGACCCCTTGCTTGGACACTCTCCAGTAGCTCTCAAATTTTATTAAAAATGCTGAATCCTAGATAGCTCCTATGTGCTGTGCAGGAGCACACACAGCTCCTACATACGCTGTAAGTGTACGTGTTCCTGGCATATAGAGAAGGTATATCTGTCTCTCACAACAAATTTCTTTGGAAAAAGCCGGCAGAGCAGAACATGCCTCTCACTGGGCAGCAGCGAGGCACCGACCCGGTACTGAGAACTGAACTGCACCGAGAACTGTGCTCCACGAAGGAGAACTTTATCCCACTGGATCACCACAGTGTTAATCGCTAGGAGCCGTGTTTCAGCCGCACACCGGCGGCCGCCCCGCCCCGGCCGTGGATCGGGAGGAGCCGCCTCACAGCCGGGCGGAAGGCGCCGCGGCCAGGCCCCGGGAGGCGGAGCACGGGCAGCAAAGGCTTCCGCCTTCCCGTCTTGTGGCGTCTTGAGGGAAGCGGAGCCGAGAATTCCGGGTGATTCGCTGCAGAGATGGTGTCGCTACTGCCGCGCATCGAGCGGCTCTCGTCGCGGGTGGTGCGGGTGCTAGGCTGCAACCCGGGGCCCATGACCCTGCAGGGCACCAACACCTACCTGGTGGGCACCGGGCACAGGTACCGACCCTGCTCGGAGAACGGGGCACGGCACGGCGGATGAGGCTCCGCTGCTCCGGCCCCTCTTGGGGACCGTGTACTGCATCCAGCTCGAGAGGCTGCTACGGGCCTGTTCCCAAATCCCTTAGTCAGGGTTAAAAAGGGGAAGGAAACCGTGCGACATTAAATTTTAGGGTCTGGTACCCGGGGGCGGCTTGGGCAGGGGGCTGTGGAGTTTCCTCCGGGCGACCCTTGTGCTGAGGCGGTGAATTCCGTGAGGGAAGGGGGCGAGTGCCTCAGGCCGCGCAGCTCCCCCGCGGTATTAAACGGTGGCTTTCTGCCACTTGTCCCGGAGTTGTAAATGTGTGGCTTACGTTCATTATTTATCGCATTTTTTAAATTGTTATGCCGCGGGGGTGGAATATCAGGAGGCGAGAGATGGCGTCTGGATATGAAGCCAATTGCTAAATTTCCATGTGTTGGTTTATTTTTTTCATATTACTTGGCTGTCATATGAACACTCCTTATTCTCTGGTGTGTGACTCTCCCTCCCTTTTTTTGGTCCATGTGTAGAAGAGTCCTTATTGACACCGGGGAGCCAGCTATTCCTGAATATATCAGCTGTTTAAAGCAGGCACTGTCAGAGTTCAACATCACGATTCAAGAAATTCTAGTGACACACTGGCATCCTGATCATTCTGGTGGAATACCTGATATCTGCAAAAACATTCCAAATGGTACGCCAGAGATTTCAGGTATTGCTGAAAATGTTGGATATATGGCAAGAAAAAACATTAACTGAATGCTTCTGTGCAAATCAGATTGGTTATTCTTTTGGAATTGCTGTATAAACTGCATGTAGTTTCATGATTCTGCTGCAGCGTGTAGATTGAGAGCAATGAATAATCGGAATGTAACAGTTATAGTTCTGAAGGTGTTCTTCAATACCTGTGCATCCCTTCATAGTGAATTTTTCTTATGTGTGACTAACGAGAACCTGGATTACCATCAGCATGATATTAAGAGATGTGAGAAAAACTTGATACTCGTTCTGTTTTGCTTGGACAGCAATGGTGAATTGATTGTTATTTTCACTTTTGTGAAAACAAATAGCTTGAATTTTAAAAAAGAAATGTGTGTAAGTTTGAGATTCCTTACAGGAGCCCATTAGTAGTTGCTGACAAATTCACAGGCCTCAGATCATGAAGGTAAAGCAGTAGGGCAGTCTGCAAGTAAAGTCTGATCTGAAAATATGTATTCCATGTTGATAAACAGTAAGAGACATTTCTGCTTTGGTATGTGGGAAGAGAATAAGCAGTATGGATAATGTGGTAATTCTTAACATTGTTGGACTTTGTCACGAGATTTGTCACAGGCTTAATTTTGTAAAGTTGCCAGGTGCTTATCTGAAATGAAGCCTGGGCACTACTGAAAACAGTTGGTGTCTTGGAGACATGGGTGTATTGGTGTCTTGGTAAGGATTTTGGGCTTGCCAGCCTATGAATGTGGTTGTAAAGACTAGCAAGGGATATAAATGCCTTTCTGGGTTGCTGTCTATAGCTGTTCCAGCCAAGGTGTTTGCATTTTATGCACTGTTCAGAATGGTAAAAGCTGAGAAAAGTTGCAAGTCAAAAAGCATCCATCCGATTTTAGGCAAATGTTGAGTGATGCTTTTGTGAATCACAAAGCAAAATGTGAGCGTAGCAATCTTAGTGGCGTTGTAAAAACTTGAGGGAATTGGCTCATGAGTCAAGAAGGTACATTTGTAAGATAGAATAATTACTGATTTTTATTAATTTCATTTGTGATTTTTTTTCTGTCTTCAAATTTGTCACTGGTACAGAGTGCAGTATTCAGAATCAGTGACTTTCACTGTTTAGTGGTTTTGGCTCTGAAATAAGGTTGCTCTACAGATATGAAGTTACTATAGGGAATTTGTTGTTTCTAGTTTTATATTCATACTGCGTGATAATTAATAGTACTTATTCAAAAAGTAACTTGTCTGTGGAATAACTTTGTTAGTGACAAGTTCAAAACATAGTTTTCTATGCTTTCCTTAAATATTAGAATATCGCATATGTAAGCTCCCTCGTGTCCCTCACCGTGAAGAAACAATAGAAGGAGGACATAAATATTTTTATCTTAAAGATGGAGATATGGTACAGACAGAGGGAGCCACACTCAGGTAACCATGATTTCTGCAACTTCTTTTTTCTTCAGAATTCTGACATGTGCATGTATCCTAATTTCTAATGATTGCCAATCCATACATCTAATCTTTTCAGCACTTACGCATGTAGACTTCCTATCATGATCCAGCAGGATATATTAATACAAAGAAATTGTTTTTATGAATGAGAATTATCAGGAATTAGTCTTTAGTCCTTGGACTCAGCAGAGAAATTAAGAACACTTCCCTCAAAAAATATTTTCTCTGACAAAATCAAGTAGGATTTTACATGCTTTCTCATCACTCATACATAATTGATTGCTGTTAAAAATGTGGAAGTCTATGGTAGTCTGGCTGGATTATTTAGTGTCTTTCTTTTTACTTTAAAAATATTTCTCTAGGAGACTCTAAAACATATAATACTTAAAATGTTAAATTTTAAACCTTGAATCTGTGAGGTTCTTGTAGGGTACCAGTTTTGGAGGACTTCTTTCCATGGAGCGTACTGCCTATAATGTTAGTCTGAATGAGTGTGAAACAGAAAGCCAGTCTGCCCCATGGAAGCACACACACAATAAAAAGGTCTGACCATTCTGTTTTCAGACTTCTTTCATTAACAAGGCATTACTTTTATAAGGACGAAGTTGTCTTGTTTTCCTCAGTTTAAATGGGAACTATATCCCACTTGTAGACTATGTCACTTGGTTGATTAGAAGAAAAAAATACATTAGAAAAGAAAATGGATGTATTTTGTCCAAAAGCATTTTATTTTATTAGTGTAAAAATATAAGTAAAAAGAGTATTAATATTGCATACTGAAGACCTTTCACTACCCTAAGTGGCACATGTTTGGACAAAAATTTGGAGATGGAAAATAATTTTTTTAATTTCAATCCAAGTCGGTCAAGGGTTAGCACATTTTGAAGTTTGGGGTTGTGGAGGACCCGGCATAGGCGTGTTTTGTCTGACACATTCTGACTTGCGACAGGGAAGTTGTGATTGGCAGGGAGGATCCCCTGGAGGTGGGACAGCATTGTCCTGAGCCAGCTTCCTTTTCTGCCTTCAGACTCACACCTTCATCCATCCCCCAGCTCAGCTTGGTTCCTGGAGGGCTCAAACAGGCTGGCTGTGCTGCTGTGGGAGTTGGGAGCTTGTTGAAGGGTGTTGTAAAAATACAGGGCTTGTTAGCCAACACCTGTGAGAAATTTGTTGTGAGGATTGGGAGCTTGTTGAAGTGTGCTATCAAAGTGAAGGGCTTGTTAGCCAATGCTTCTGAGACCAGATAGTGGGCGAGTTGCAGGAGTTAAGGTGATTATACCAGAAAGCATGGGAGTTCCCTGACGCATAGTCTGGTGTCCTTGTTGATCCTGAAGAGAATTTATAATAAACATCACAGCCCCTATGGGTGGGTTGTGACAGGGGTAAGGGAGCCAAACTTTATGTTTGATTAAAAGCAGGTATTCTCACCTCTTATTCGGTAACCACTTTAAGGATACTCTTAGACCCATGACTGGTTCCAAAATAGCAGTATCTGCATGTTAGTCAGCAACCTTCAGGTTTTCAAGGTGTGCCAGGCAGTCTTGAGTCCTCTTTCTGCTGTTTTTCCACGTTAGTGGTTTGGCTTCCTAGGAAAGTTGCATCAAGAACTGAAGGATACCATTTCCCAAAGGTGAGCTACAACCCACCAACTTGATTTTGATGTTGCCTCCACAGGGCATTGGCTCACCTGCTTTCTGCTGAGCTCAGTATTCAGTAGGAGCTGGAAGTCATTGCATGGGATGATGCTGCACTTGTGGTCTCCCAGCTCTCTCATCGACATGGCTGGGAGCTGTTTAGCCATGCCCTGTACACCACACTTGGCACCAGCTCTGTCAGTTCCTGATCACTGCTTTGATGCATCTGCCATTGACAAAAAGAATGTAATGAATTTCTGCAGTGATGCTCGTCGGAGTTGTGTTACTTTCAGTCTGCATCAGCCTCAGCATAAGGCCCTTCTGCTTTTTGGAAATCATAGTGAAAGGACACCTCAGTGCAGCTCCTTGGCAGCTCAGGTTACCACATACTGTATACATACCCACTGTCCCTTTGCTGCATGCTTTTACAGTGTTCAACAAGGCTGGATGAGCTTAAGTGGATGAGCTTAATCCTTACTATGCAGGTATTTAATGACGTGTGCATAGAACAGCTGAAAGACCATGGTTCTTTGACAGTTGTGCTCCACTTTGCTATGGGGCTTTCAGGGAAAAATAAACTTTGGGAGAGTGAACTTTATTTGGGTCAGGTTCAGAAGTTTGTAGTTAATTTCTGAAAGAATAGACATCATCCTTACCCTCCTGCCTAAGTGCAACAGGTATGTCAAGAACTTCACATGTTTCAATCTGGAAATAACATGTCAATTTTCTTTTTTGAGGCTTCAGAGTAAAGCCCTCTAAAACTGAAATTCTCCATGGCTAGTCAGCTCCTTTAATGCACTTGTATTGTGGTGTGTCATGTAAGTAAAAGTATGTTAGAGATGATGATTGGTGTTCTCTACATGGTATAAGAAAATGGACTGGGATTAGGCAAACTGATTTTACATCAGCTTTTCAGCCTCTTTTGGTCAGTTTTTTCTGGTTCTTGTTATGGGCTGCTTTGCAAGTGTGATTTTACCATCATTTGTTCTGGCTTCAAAAACAAAGTATATATGCTGTATGAAAAACATATGCTTTTTTTGTTCTTTAAACAGAGTTTTATATACACCAGGACACACTGATGATCATATGGTTCTACATCTAGAAGAAGAAAATGCTGTATTTTCTGGTGACTGTATTTTAGGGGAAGGAACAACAGTAATAGAAGACCTGTCTGATTACATGAAAACTTTGAAAAAGTTGTTAGAAATGAAACCAGATTTGATATATCCAGGTAAGTGTTTTTATTTTTAACTGCTCTTTTTTACTGTATAGTTTTTAAATATCTCCTCCAAGAATTTGAGAACTATTATTGCAATTGAACATCATTCCTGATCTAACCATTAAAGTTCATTACTTAATAAGCGCTAAACTAAGATGACTTTGTCATGGCAATTTGCAAAACTTTAAAATTT
The DNA here is from genome assembly GCA_013397815.1 of Aleadryas rufinucha. Classification (NCBI taxonomy): domain Eukaryota; kingdom Metazoa; phylum Chordata; class Aves; order Passeriformes; genus Aleadryas; species Aleadryas rufinucha. The sequence continues at coordinate 387,644 of VZTH01003410.1, read as the reverse complement.
TTAGTGATAGGTATCTTTCCTTTGTGAAATTTCTCCATTTGAGGGTGGATCTTATCTTTCTGTGCTCAAAGACTCCAGAGGCCAAAGTCTTTCACTGTTGGAATCATACAGCACATTTAATTTTCTTATTTTAGTCTATCCCTGTGCTTTAATGTTATCCTGGAAGAAAAAAATAATAGTTGTTCTTTTGGTCCTTTTCATCCCTACATGCACTGTCAATGTGAGTAACCTAGTAATGTTTTTTGAGAGAGATGTCTGTCCTTTGCAGTACAGATTAATCACAAATTCATCTTGGAAAGCTGCAGAACTGTAGAATGGTTGTCTTAGTTAATGACTTGGGTTAAATCTGAACAAGAGCCAAGAGGCCAAAAATGTTCTAAAAATAAGTTGCCAATTCATTCAGTTTATGGTTTTCCTTTAATTCTTTTCCTCTCTCTCCTCCAAACCTTGGGAATGCATTTGCTTTTTGTGTATACCACATCTGTTTGACAAGACTGCATTTTAAGAATTCATTATGTAACTAAGGTTTAAGCTCCTCATTTGCTTTTTCAGAGCTACATCTCAGGATTTTTTTTTCTTTTTCATCTTCAACTTGTCATTCCAAGCTACAGTGTCTATGTTCTTGGTTCTGCCTTGTTCCATTAACCATCTATGCTTAGCCCACTCTCTTGTGTTCACTCTTAAATTAGCCTTCTTTTGAAGTAGGTGTCCTTTAAGATCTAAGCATAAAAATGCTGTTTAAGAAAAACATCGTAGATGTTCCATGGATGTGGAGGTTGATGTAGACAGAATAGTGACTCAGTCGTATTTATTGACTTAACTACTGTTAAAACTAACAATATTTTAGCCTCCAGGATCTCAATCAAATGTTTTACTTCCTTTCTTTCTTAATACCTGCAAAATAGTCTGTTCCTCTAACTGAATTTCTGTCTTCCAAAACCCCGTATGTAAACCAAATTCTATTTGGTTTATCAATTTCATCTGTTGTATTTCATTCTGTTCTTAATGGTTATGGGTCTAGATTACACATTCACCAAGGCTGATCATTTGTGCTCTTTATTTGTAACTGTTTGCTATGGTTTTAACTGTGTTCATACTGTACTTGCAATTGGGAAGCCAATCTGACATCATGCATTTTCAGTGATGATAGCGAAGTGTTGAGATGGTTTGGAACTAACTTTCTTTTTTCATCCATGCACCACAAAATGTACACGCAGTTGTGTAGAAGGTGGCTATTGCCCAATCAGAACAATTGTTGATACTGTTGGGTAACTGCAGCAGAGGTAGTTTGCTTTAACAATACTTTCTATATAAGACAAGTGCTTTGTCTGTGCTGCAATATTAGGTCTTCGTAATTCTTGAACTGTTTCTCTGTTCCCCATCCATGCTTTAGCATTCGTGGTAGTCTCAGAATTAGATGAATTTTTGTAAGAAACTGCTGGCTAGGTGAGAGTAGGTAAATTTTGTCAATACTTCCCCTTCCGTGTTTCTTTTTTAATTTAATGTGGGAATGACTCAGGCAGAACACTCATGATACCTGATTACAGATGATATTTGATGAGAATCCTTGGGACAAGAAAAGGGCGTTTTAGTCAGCAGAGGGCTCCCCATCCTGTAATAATAAACAATGTTCCTTGGTAATACAGAAAAAAATGATATTGGAATTAGGAATCTGTGGAAGATTTCATGAGCCAATTGTTTTCTTCACTTCTGTCCTTTGTGCTGTAATTTAAAGTAAGAGAATCTCACACTTCACAATGTGTTATTAGGAAATAATATGAATCTATCTGATATTAAGGCTGAATTCATGGAAAGACATTCATATTTTGAGAGTGCTTTTCATATGCTCAGAAACATTTTACATTTATTCAGATATTAATTCATTTATTCATTAATAAATAAATACCTGTATTGCTGTCCCTGAAAAATGATGGATGGGAAAGTTCCACATCTGCATTTAGTTCCAGGCTTTCTGAGATCATTTTAATGTACATATATGCATATACAACAGCTATGGATCAGATGATGTAATGGGTATGAAATCCCTTTAACTTTGCAAAATGTGGGTTCCATTTCAGGTTCTGGCATTGGTCTTGTAATCTAAGTCAATTAAATCACTTGGAAGAGTAGGGCCAGGTTTTAAGAATGCCATATGATTCCATGTGCAACCCTTAATTTTGATTGCTGTAGTGAGACTTCTGTCATTAGAGAATGCAAGAGAATGGACAGTTAACATTACAGTCTGTGCTTTGTATATCTTATTATGTTTTTCCTACATTTAAAGTTTTGGGTTTATAAATGGTAACAGTAGAGGTGCTGTTATACTTGTAATTTATTTTGTAAGGAAAAATAGCTTCAGATTAAGTATGTTTGAAATCATTAAATATAAATGCGTATGACAGTATAGTTTTATATTTACACATTAAATATTTTGTATTTATAATACTATACTTAAACAAGGTAAGCTTCAATGTATACTTAGTAATTTCAAATGTGCTGAAGTGAGTGTGTAAGTTGAGATATGTATAAATATTTTGACTTATAGAAGAATAGATTCCTTTGATACTTTAGTTCAAAACATGAAAAATCAGTTGCTCTTTTTCTATAAGCTGCCTGTCCTCAGGCAAAATAAGCTTTGATTTTAAAAGCTTAAAAACTCATTTAATCAGTAAACCCAAAACTGCAAGTAAAGAATACGGTGATTTTTTTTAAATAGTCAGAGAACCTCAAAAGAAACTGATTTTGATGATACCAAACAACTCCTAAAAGAAAGCTATGGCTTTTTGCAGTAGTTTCTTCTCTACTAATTTTATAAATTACTTAGAGTTTACACTGGCAGAGCTGGAAGTTGCTGCTGCTAATTCAGGTGAGTTGTACAGGCAAAGAAATAGGAAACCTTGCTATAAAAAGTATGTGATGAATATTTGTGCGAGTCAATTCCTCTACAGGTAACACATTAAGTTTAATTTCTGTGCATATAGCTCTCTTTCACTGTTCAGCTCTCATGGCTGAACAATATTTTCTGTGTCATTTTAATGTACCATGAGGCACATGGTACATTAAAATTTGATTTGTCATAAAGGTTAGTGCTTTACCAGTTAAGCCTTTTCATAATGTGATTCAAAGACCTGTTAGTAAGTTGAACATTTCTGATCTGCCACAGTCAGTCCAGGAAAAAAAACATGTGTTTTGGTTATTAACCACTTAGACATAAAATTTTCCACCTGTAACTTTCCCTGTGCCTTCCTTTTTTCCTGCCCTGACTCATTCTAATTGGCTCACTTATTGGTCTTCTATTATTTTTTTTTTTAATTAACCATACTTATGACAGTGTTTTTAAAGGCATAAAATACAGTGTATGAATCAGTTTTGGAGATTTGTTTGGGAAAATTGCCTGTCACAATTAAAGATGTCACCTTGGTGTTTGCTCCAACAGGACAGTAGTACCTGAGTCCTTTGCATCAGCAATTATTGTTCCAAGGCCAGTATCAGTTTAAATCATCAGTATCAATATCCTTTGCAGAGAGGAAGATGGTCAAACAGAGATAATACAGTAATCTGAATCTTATTTTTTAAACCTGTTCAGCAGTGAACTCCTTTCCTTTTTTCTAATCGCCTAGTCTTCCCTTGCTTTCCTTATTCCATCTGAAGTATTCCCTTTCCCTGTTCAGACTTTTCATATTCTTATTCTTCCTTTCCATCTTAATGCTTTTCAGATGCAGATTGTGATACAGACATTCAAACCTTTTTCTCATGACTTTTAAATCTGCTGGAGTTTACATAAGGATGTTTCGATTAGTCAATAGCATACTTAATTACAAATGTAAGTAATAGTGCTCTGGTACATGTGTTTTGATTTTTAGGTCATGGCCCAGTAGTACGTGATGCAAATACTAGAATCCAAAACTACATTTCTCACCGACTTGCACGTGAACAGCAAATTGTAAATGTTTTCCAGAAGAATGCTGGGAAATCATATACATCCTCAGAGCTTGTAAAGATAGTATATGAGGTAATTGTTGATTAAAAGTTTTTTAGATCAAACTAAAGAAAATTGAGTTTGTGTTCATAAAATTTGTATGTAAGTGTTGGTCTTTGAGTGAAAACCATGCTGGCTTTTTAAAAGGGATAAAAAATGTTTCTGCCTCTTCAGGGTTCACTTATGACTGTGCATTTAAATTGCCTTGTTTAAGCACTTAATTGGAGTGAGGCCCAGACAATTCTTAGGAACTTGTTTATCTAGATGGTCTTAGGCACAGTTTCATAAGACTAAGCAAAAATAAAATTGTACTGCTTGGTTCAAAGTGAAAAGTATGACATGACTGTTAGTTGTGGATTTCCCAAAGTGTGTTTGGAGTATCCTGAGGATTGGCTAAAAAATTCTAGTTCTTGATTTATCAGTCTGCAGGAGATTGCAGGTGAACTGCAGTTCCACAGAGAAGGATATTGCAGCTCAGAAGTTGGATTGCTTGTATGTGTCATTAGACTGGAGTAAGAGTACTTTTTTGCTACTTCATCATCCTTCATGTAAACTCTGCAATTTGTCCCTGTGGCGTGGGGTTGCCCTCATAACAAGCAGAGTTACGAGATACGACATTTCTGCTCTGGAGGAAGATGTCAAAGTTGCCAATGGCAGTGGCTTGGGAACAGGTCTGTAACAGCTTCACAACTCCTTTTTCATGGTTCAGCTGATCCCCAGTTTCCAAAACAATGACTACATCACATTGAACATTTTGCAGTGCTGATGTACCATTACCTATGGAAGTTCAGATTCTGCAGTTCTCCTGCCTGATCAACTAGGTTTTAAGTATAGAGCCATTCTCTCATTTCTGTAAATCACAAACCACTTGTCCTGTCTATGTAAGAATTTTTTCAGTACTATTAAAGCTTTATATTACAAAAAAAAGGTATATGCTTTCAAAATATTCTAAAGGTTCACAATTTATTTAACTAGTTTTCTAGTGAACTTTCCTGCCACACATATTATTTAAAGAAGTTTTTACTTTTCAAAAAGGAAAAAAGAGCTTTACCTTTAGGGTGATAGAGCTGGAGAGGGGGATTTTGAGCAATTGTCACACAATCATAGAATAGTTTAGTTTGGAAGGGACTTTAAAGATCATCAATTTCCATCCCCCCTGCCATGGGCAGAGAGACCTTCCACAAGACCAGGTTGCTCAAAGCCCCATCCACCTTGTCCTTGAACCCTTTTAGGGATGAGGCATCCACAGCTTTTCTGGGCAACAGGTGTGACTGCTTTTTATATAATGAGCATTGAAAAATTGTATGAGATATTTTGTCCTCCTGAAGCTGTTACATTTTTTTAATTGTTTATTCATTTACAGATACTGATTGCTACAGGATATTTAAACCTATGCAAATGTTATCATGGAATAGAAATGAAAGAGATCTGTGGAGAAATGCATCATAAATTTGTCTTTAAAAATACTCAGCTACACTGACAACCCAGGGCAAACCAAACTCTAAAGAGGAGTCTTCTTAGTGCTGGCCAAAGTTTTCATCATACAAATGGATAATGCAAAAAACTTAGCAAAGTAAACAAAAATATGTTGTTAGACTACTCATTTAACTGGTATAAAATTCATTTACCCATCTTAGTTTCCTGCTGTTACATAACTAGCTGAATGTTCCACATACCAATTCAGAAGAGGAAAATCTTTTGTAATAAACCATGGTTTCTCTGTATTGCAAAAAAAAATGATGGATATTTAAACGAATACAAAATGCATGGGTTTTGTTCCCATTAGGAAATCCCTGAAAATTTATTTCGAGCAGCAGAAAGTAACCTCCTAGTCCACTTGAAGAAGCTGGAAAAAGAAGGAAAAGTGTGTAAGTTGTGGATGGAGGGTGAAAGGAGGGTCATTTTCATTTTGATGTTCTATGCACTATTTCTCATGTTATTTTAGTGTGTTATTTTCTAGGGAAAAAAAATCCAATTTTTTGCAGTAGCTGTCCATCAGACAAATTGAAGTAGCGTAATATCTAAAATGGTTGTACAGTATTTCCAAACTTTTAGAAAATATTTTGTAAAGTATTTGTGTGCTTAGAGCTCAGATTACTGCAGTGCATATACCTTTAAATTATTTAAAACATGCCATAGAATACATTCCTAATGCTAGCATTTATACCTTCCTGTATTTTTTGCAATTCATACCTAAATATGCATGTACAGGTTAAACCCATTTTATGGGTTTACATTTAAGTTTTTGCCCTTGCTAAATGCATATTTTTGTGTGTATGTGTTATAGAGATGGTTAAAATCACACAGCATAAATTTTTACAATTTCTGATTAGTACAGTACCTAAGTCGAGCTACTGTATTTAGTTTACTGTTTTTACATTGTGCCTTTACTCTTAGTGAACAAGGTGAAGTATTCTATTTCTGTAATGGCATGTGCCTGTGGAAATGTTACTCAGCCAAAGCTAAGGAAAATATTTCTTCCTGTGCAATACATAATTGCACCCAGAACTGTCTATTTATAAGTAAATAATTACATTAATTTACAGCTGTTGCAGATTTTCAGCATTTACCAACCTGAATAACAACATGAAGTTAGTGTCTTTTTTTCGACTTAGACCTTCTCTTTGTCTTAATGATAGAATGGCTAGGTGCTAACGGAACAATTGAGACCTAATTTTTGTAATAATAACAACCTGCTTTTTATTCAAAGAAAATAGACTACAGTCACATGAATACAGTCATTACTGAAGTTCAGAAAATGTTCTCTTTAGGCTTATTTTGTGCAGAATGCCATAGAAACTGTACCAGCATGGTACTTACTGCACCAGCTTTTAAATACTGTCTCAATTCTTGGTTATTAACATACATCATTGACCTATACATTTCTCCAGTTTTGTGCCACCAGATTCATCAAGGGCATCAGATGCTGTTTATCCCTTCTTTTCACTCTCAAAGTAGTTCAAGCAACAGCATTTTCTGTTGAGATCAAGTAGTGGATAAATTAACTTTCTCATTAAAGGTAGTCTTCCCTGCAAGAGACTCTGCATCTTGAATGCCCAGGAAATTATTTGGTTGAGTGAGCTACTGACTTAAGGGTTTGTTTTCTCAAAACCACCCTTTTCATGTTTACCAAACAAAAATAATCCATTTTTTCTCAGAAATCACTTTTCGGTTTTGAAGAAAGAGCAGATAAAGTCATGTATCTGTTCACAAAAGTACCAACTACTTGAAATGATTAGAATAGTTAAATAACTAGAGGATATGCTAGTCTGAATAATTGTTGGGACTCTCCTATTCCAGCTGGAGGCCCTTGATTCAGATGTGTCTCGCTTTTCAGGAAGCATGAGATGTGCCCTTTGAAGTTTGTTCTGTTTTTTATACTTGAATTTGTGCTCACAGAGAAGATCGGAAGCAGTCTCATCAGAACACTCGGGGTTTTTATGTGCTGATCTCTGCAGTGTGCAGCTGCTGAATTTTTAAATACAAGCTTAGGCCCAGACCTATGGTAAATGCTTAACATCATGTGACCTTTGCCCATTTTTCAGTTCAGATTAAGGGCATCTGTTGAAGAAAACTGATTCTGTTGATTCTGAGCATGTAGCATACAAATGCTTGTGTACTCATGGTACTTGCTCATTTGATTTTAATATCCTTTGATGCCCTTTCCACATACTCCGGGACCTTGCAGCATCTCAAGTTTTGTTCTCATTATGGAAGACTCGAGCCATAGACATAACACTGTCTGCTTAATTTTCCCATAACGTTTTTCCAAAGAAATGTCTTGTCAGTATCGATAATGAATGTGACAAGCATATTACAACCTTACAAGTGAGTTACTCACTGCAAATTATGGCCATATGCTGCCTGCTGCAGTCATTAATTAACCACTTCATGCTAGGGATTGCAGGTTTTGTCAGTACGTAACTTTTATAACTGTGATTGGGAGTGACACTGCCTCTTACAGATCTGCTCTTCTTACTTAAAACAGAAGAATAATGTCTTGTAAGCAGGAGCATGGCACAAGGCGCACGTGTAAGCTTTCTCCCATGTTTGGATATAAACAATTTGGTCATTGTTTCACATCATAGCTGATGAAGACATAAAAATTTGGCTATTTTTAATTTATCAGCACAGACTCTTTTTTGTCTTAAGGTTAAAAATTTCAGAAAATGCAACAAGTGCTCTGCTACCTCAGATTTCTTAATATCTAGAAAGTTTAATATACCAAACTTTAAATCACTAGAGGATTATTAAAACCTTTTTATTAATCACTCTTTATATTGCTAGGTTACATTGTGAAACAGTTAATGTTTATCACCTTCCATCAAAACTGAACACTGGCCTGAAGGAAAATATTTCATTAGTTTTAATAAAAATGTCATGTGTAGACATACATATGCATGTACAGGTTAAATTTGAGATAATCTAATGTTTATAAATAAAATCTAAATGTTGATTTGTGACTAATTTGGTCTCTTTTTCTTAACAGTACGTGATGAAACTCCCAGCTTCAGATGGAAAAACAATTTATAAATTTGGCGAGATTGCTCAGGAATATATTTAATCTGCATGGTTGCTGTATGAAAAACCATAATGATGAGCTCAGACTATATGTAAAAAACCCCCTAATTTTTACTTATTTTTTTAAAAAGTGGTAACAATTTTAAACCAATGTTACAGTAAGTTAACTAATGTTTTTCACATTCTACTTTATTGGAATTTTTAAAATATCCTGGTGAGTACTGAATTAATAAAATGGAATGAGTGTGAAGAATTGAACCTCACCTTTTTTATGAAATGCCGAGTTTTATCATCAGTGGCAGAAGACAAATAGCAAGGTCTTATAAACTTGATATTATAATATCATAAAGCAATATTATAAACCTAATAAATCACATACATAAAAGAAATTTCCAGAAAAAAAACCCAGAAAATATGTTATTCTAAACCTGGTTTCACCTTCTTGTGCTCCTCAAAAAATTATTTTCTAGTAAGTTACCTGTACATTTTAAAAAACCAAGTTATTTTTGCTAACAGATGTAAATACTGGGCTTTATGTTCCTTTGCTAATTCAGCTGACTGTGCTCATCTTCACTGGTTGCTCAGTGCAATAGGTGAAATAGGAAAGTAATTTCAGGCTTCTGGGTTTCTTGGTGGAAGCACCATTTCTATTGAGTTCATTCAAAGGATTAATTAGTTTTAATTAACAAATGTCAAAAAAATGCACTGAGTTGGAGCAGACTCTTAAATTCTTTATAAGGTTCTGCAAGATTGTGATTAAAAAGCTGTATAAATTGAGATACGTATTACAGGCCATATGAAGTTCACCTTGTCTGTGACATCATAACTAACAATCTTCAAGTTTTGCTGTTAATCCACTTAAACTACAAACATTTTAACTAAAAGGTTGTACTTGGTTGTAAAAGACTGTATAGCGTATTAAAATATGTTTGGAGATTAATTTAAACTGCAAGTTCAGTTCTCTGTGTACCTTAAACTTGCAGAATAGTACATAAATATTTGCATTACTTTGTGTGTTCAAAGTGTGTGATATTTGGTGATACATACATTTCTTACAATGTTGGCTCAGCCTTAAAAAACAAAAGCAGTTATGAGATGTTTGTGAAAGTATCAAGGACAAATATACGTCCTTGAAAACCTTTCACCATTCAATCCTGTACCCTCATTTGTGAAACATGCATGTTTGGGTACCTAAGGCATGTCTTAATAATTGACATTATTTTATGAAGCTGATGGCATTTGTTCTGATCAGCTGAGACAAATCTAAAACAAAAATACTCCCAGAAATAGCAACCCGAAACTGAAATCATATTCTAAAGTAGTAGCCAGACCCCTGAATAAGGGAAATAATTACTTTCTGCTAAAATTATTCTTGCAGACTTCATTGATCTGAAATTTGGCCACATCGTGACACATGCTCACTTTCAACTTTTTGTGCACTGCCATTTTGAGGTCTTTCTCAGGTCTTCTAGGTTTCCTTCCTATTGTATTTTCTGTTTACCGGCATTTTTCCAGATACTTTTTATCCCTTCCTCCCTCCAACTTTTTTTTTTCTTCAATTCCTTTTGGAATAGTTACTTAGTTTTCACATGGACTTCTTTCCATTAATAATTAGTTTTCCTGTAGCTGTTCCATGAATTTATAGTTACCTTCTCCATTGTTAGGAATAAAAACATAATTATCACTGCTTTTTTGAAAAAGAAAAAAATATAATTCACGTGGTCTGAATGGTGTCATTTTGCTTCATGAAAATAGAAATCTCATTGAAATGACACAGTTTTCTGTCATGAGGTCTGAGAACCTAAGACAGCAGGAAACTGGTATGAAGAGGTGATGTCTTACTACTTTTCTGAGCTAAAGAAGAAATCCAATTTCACTTAACGATTTTCTTCTGTTTTATTATAAATTTTTAAATACATGGAAATGGCTTTAGAATCCTGTTAAAGAATTGTTGGAACTTGAAGACAGCAAAGAAAGCAAGAGGATGCAAATAAAAAACTCCATGTTCTCTGCTGTGCTGCAGCAAATGCCTGACATCTTCCAAACAACCCAAGGTAAAAGGCTGTTTAACCAGACAAGTCATTAATGATCGTGTATGGTGTCTTTGGAATATTAAGAGCAGAAATTGCACTGTTACTGAGATGTATAATAAAGGATAATAATGAATATAATAAAGGATACTTTGCTACAGTGTGTTGAAAAAGTCTCAAGGCTCCTTCTTGATTGTGTAAAATGGAATGTTTATTTTTAAAAGGTGGCAATGTAAGCTATATGCCATGTGTGCATAAAAATGGGGATTAGCCCGTTCACATCCCTTGTGTGAACATGTTCATCTGTGCAGAATGCATTGAAAGTTGCAAATAAAAAGAGGGGAGGGGGCTATTTCTGTCTTAGCAGGTTAGAAGGGCTAATACCAGTTGCTGGGATGACTTTCTAAACAGCTGGGGACAAAAGCTGGAGGGAGCACAGATTGTGTTTCCAGCCTTCCTGCCGGCTAATTTCAAGATCCTGTCCTGAGAGGCAACATCATTTATTATCTTTAAGACGTAGAAGTTTGATGGTAGGTATAATCTTTTTGAAGTTTTCCATTCTGTTCCTTGCTAATTTGCTTATTTATAGTTGTTTTAAAATATTGTTCTTGGTTCAGTCTCTAGGCATGTTTGATGACAAGTAAATTCAGGAAAGGTTCCCAAATAGAAAGGGTATTGCTCTGTGTCTTGTTACTGCAGGTGCCATAATATGCTTCCTGCCAAAGTCTCCACGATTTTGCCACCAGAAATGCTGTATTTGGGTTGGTCAGCAAGGTCTTGGGACACACACACATGTGATGATGGCTTCTGTGATGAGATGCCCCTGACTCAGGTTGTAGGGAACTTCCTTCCTAAATAATGTGAGCATTTTGAAGCCTAGTGTTGGAAAATATGGATGTCTAGAAAGAAACCTGGCAGACATAGAACAGCCACCCATGGCAAGCAGCAGACTGAGGGCTGACGATCCCACTTTTCATGAAGTGCTATACAAAACTTCACGTGGCAGAAGAGGAAACTCCTGTGATAAAAGGAAGGTGTGGAAACTTCAGGTGAGGCAACAGGTTGCCTTGTTTTCCATTTCAGTGTAGCAGTTTACAGTGCATCATCAGGACAAACACAGCCAAGCTGAAATCGAGGGCCTGTACGACAAGGATATCTAGCCAGGCACTCAAGGCACTTACTGATTAAAGCTTGAGGAAAGCACATCTTGTCCCAGTTAAGTCCTGTTTGTTATGTTTTGTGGAGATGAGATGACCTGATTTCTTTTAAGTGAGGTGGGAAATAGATGCAAACTTTTACTGCAAAAAGGAGTCCAATTTTTATTCCAACCCGGTGTATTTCACAGGTGCAGTATGTTACATCCATGACTATACTGTATGCAATCAGGGATATACTTTCACATTGTTATTGTTGAAATAATGTTCTGCTCACTTTACATTTACAGAATACTGGTGCAGCCAAGGGATTAAGGTATTTCTAGAATATAAAAAATCTTTATTGACTAAATTATGAATGCTTGTGTTTAAACATAAAAAAAAAAAAAACAGCTGTGAAGGGAAATTTTTTCTGTAGCTTTCTCTGTATTTTTAAGTGTCCTAGATCATCTCCAGACACCAAATATAGCTGTCTTATGATAAATTCATAGAAAACTTCTGTGCATCTACACAGCTGATGAAGGTGTTTTGTAGTTGAAAAATCTGGTCTTACGCTGATCCGTCTGTTCCATGAGTCACTGCTCCATACAGGTGGAAGAAATTAACCTACTTAAAACAGCTCATACAATATATTTGGTGCACGCTCTCAGCTCTGGAAAAGCAAAGCAATACCAAATAGCTACACCTTAGTTTCTTGCCCTGTATTCATTAGCTGCTGGCAGCAAAAGCCATTCTGACAACACTAAATTTCAGCCATAAATTAGTCAGTTTCTTTATATTTCTTTTCCGTATAACCACTGGGAGTATCTGCCTAATAGAAGCCTTAGTAACTAAAAACAGCATGAATTTTGCGAGGGTTGAAGGACCGCTGAACTCGGCCTGAATCACTGCCGTATCAGCGTTGATTTCTCGGACCTCTTCGTTCATTGCTTTAACCTGGCAAGAGCCTTCTGTTACTGGGTTGGTTTTTTAAATCCACATCTATCTTCTCGGTTAATGTATCCTCCCTCTGTACTTCCTGGTTGGCTTTCTCTCTGTATGCTTTCTTGGAATTTGATGTTTTGTCACTGTTACTGTTCTTCCTGGCTGCACAGTACCGTGTGAGCGGAGTTGCGGCGGGAGCTCGCTGCCGGCCCGAGGACACCCGAACCGTGCGGCTGCCACACATCGTACCCAGAACGGGACCAGCGAGGGCGGCGTCCTCACGCTTTCCGGGAACCCAGTTGGAGGGGGTCTGGTGGCAACTAAACTCAGCCAGAACCCGCGGTGGAGAGGGGAGACACCAGTGGTGAATCTGGATAGCGGAGGGTGCCGCGGGGGAGTGGAGTCCGGGCCGGCTCCGCGGCACGACCCGAAGCGGGGACAACCCACTCTGTTAGGTCGCGCCTCCTCCGCGATCCCGGAGGGGACCCACGGTCATGTTCTGTCGCCGCTGCCTCGGTAGGAGAGAGAAGCTGGGCCGGTGCCCAGCGCGGGCTTCGGCCAACTGTCAGCGAGTATCCGGCCGGCGCTGCCAGGGACGCAGCACCACTGTCCAGGTGCCACGACACGGCTCGGCTGTGCTAACAAGCCCCGGCCACGCCGCGCCCCGGGTTGGTGGGTTTGAACTGGCGGGCGCTGCCCTCGCCAGCCCGGGTGGGCGGAGCGCGGGCGGAGGCGCCGCCGGCCG
>VZTH01003410.1:347007-373935 GCA_013397815.1 Aleadryas rufinucha | reverse complement strand
AGGCAGCGGTGACGTGTCCTTAGGGCCGCCGCTCGGGTCCCCCTGCCCGCGCCCCTGCACCGCCCCCGCCCGCGGAGCATCCCGGCGGCTCCAGGCGCCGTTCGGCTGGGCTGGGCACCCCCGCCGCCTCCTCCCGCCTCGCAGATGCGCCGAGGTTTGGCAGCGGCCGAGGGGAGCTCTCCCTCCGGCCTGAGGGCCGGCCCTGCTGCAGGCCCTCCTCTCTCCGGGCCCCCATGTTGAATGCAGATGTTTTAAAACGTGCCTTTTAGGCACTGGAAAGGTAACTTACCTGTGTGACTGCCAAAATGTTATCAGTGATCTAAGATCACTGATGATCAAATTAAGACACTGTTGACCAAATGTTTCTGGTATTTTAGACATTCGTTTAGACATTTATTTTAGACATTTGGTGAGGGTTGTAGACCTTTTTGTTATAGGGATGGTTTTCAGAATGGTTTTATCCAGCTGTTGGTGCAGCTCAGCACTAAAGACCAGTGGAGTTAGGAAGAAGATAGATAGATCGATAGATAGATAGATGTATGAAAAGTAAAAACAGGGCAGACCAGCTACACTGTTGTGATTGGTTTTGCTAAAAAAATCACCAAGACAGCCATTATATGGTGGTTTTCTGCGGAATTAAATTAAAGAGGTGAACCTAAACCGTTACTTTTTGTGCCTACATCAGGCTTACTCTATTAACAGTGTTACTGGTATGGTTAGAAGTTTTGGGGGATTGAATGTGCGGAATTCTTTTTTTTCCATTTTTTTTAACCCACAGTATTTTCTGACCCAGCATAAAAAAGCCATGTGTCATTGTTGGTACAGATGTATGTAGCAATTTTTAAATGCTTAGATATGGGTCTTGGAAATCACTTGCTGCAGTTAATGTTGGTATGGTAAGGTGTTTACACTGCCTGACTTGTACAATTCCAGTATTGAGAGTAGCTGACAGAGCCTTCAAAGGGCAGTTCAGGATTGAATACTGTTTTGAATTGTCCTCTGAGGGCTCCCTTGATGAACAGGGAGCCCGAGGCAACTTCACTAATTTAAGCAAACTAGTTGGATTCCCCGAAGTTACATGGACTGAGCAGTCTGCCACGTATGCAGGGTTTCATGGAAAATCTAGGGCTTGTTGACAAAGCACTGGTTTTAAAAATCTCACTTCCTGTGAAAAATTAGTACTGGTAGTAACCTAATCATTATCTTTAGACACTCAACATATCTTTCCAGGACTCCTAAAGGGCCTTGGGTTTTTTGTCAGCCCTATTAATTACCGCATCGACACTAGGTTTTTATAGCAATGAGAAACTATCTGATAGTGTACATGGTAAAGCACAGTTATTTTTCCCTCTCATTTAGGGCATGTTGATTCATGTAGGTACTCAATGAAGATGTGTTATAGTTAAAGATAAGTTTATGCTTATTGACAAATAAGAACTTGTACTCCATCTTATTTATTGGGGGTTTTAGAATATCTCCACCCTACCCCCCAAAGAAAGCCATTAGGACAAACATCTTCTCTTCACATTGCTTTTATTCATTCTGGTTTTTTCTTACAGCCCATTATAAAGGGGTAGTACCACTACTGCTAAATTTAATTTCATTTGTTTTATGCTTCTTGCCAAAGGATCCCCAGGGTCAAAAGAATGCTAATTGTACTGAGTTGGTATCCCACTGGCCTGAAATTGTTTTCTGTTCTTCATGCCTTTTTTCCTTCCCTGTCCACATTTTTCAGATCATCCACAGATTTATGAGTATGATAACTGACTTCCAAATTTTGTCAAATAAAAAAAGTACTTTTAAATAAAGTTTATTCTCAGCTACTGCTGAATGCATCATGGTCTAGGGACTCCATGATATTGTACATTCTGTTAATGTAATAATACAGTATGGACTAAAGACAGAATTGTAGCATGTGTCTTCATTTTATTGTTGTAGGAAAGGGTGTTTGTAAATAGCATTTTCAAGGATCTTTCATTTGGCAGGTTGAGTATTCTGTAAACAAACCTATAGAGGCCACGCAACGTGTGCTGCCCTTGGAAAGTCAGGTGCAGCGGTGAGATAATGGGAGTTGATCCGTTTTTTGGGAGGAGACAAACGTGCTGGGCAAGGGTGCCAAAACTATGGCCAAATGTTTTCAGTTTAATGTAGCTTATTTCCATGAGAATTTATAGCACTTTTGGTTTTTCCTCTTTCAGATTACAGCAAAAGCAGCCGTCATTTTTGTTACACTTCAGTATAATGTTACCATTCCTGCCACAGGTATGTATCTTGCAGGAGGTTAGTTACGAGACAGCGTATCAGACATTATTAGTTTGCCATGCTTCCTAGACTTGACAGGAAGGGAATTTGTCAATCTGAATAGATAATGAACAGCTTTCAAGGATTTCACTTTATTTTTATTAAAACACCGTTTTAACTAATTAGGTTAGAAAGAATGTTTGTATTCTGCTGGATTCGTCATTAGTGCTGAAACACCATCAGACTGGTAGATAAATTCACATGAATTCTTATTCTGGCTTTGCAGGTGACAATCCTTATTAGTCAAAGTGGGATGGTAGTTTAATATATTTTTATTGTCCGCTTTCAGTGTATTTGGGTAAGCTTTGTAAGTGCACTTTAGTTTTATAGTACCTTTCCAGAGTCAAATTGAGTTTGTGATGTGTTGGAGAAGATAACTATAAAGAGTCTAGTGACCTAGTTCACAGTGGCAGTTTAATTTGACTTTTATTTGTTCAGCTGACTACAAGCTACTTCTGTCTGAAAGGTTTCACTCTGAGAAATAAACTTATTAACCATTAAACTGTATTGGTGCCTAACAATTAATTCTGTTTGTCTTTTAGAAGAACAGTCTGCAGAAACCATCTCTCTCTATTACTATGGCATCAAAGACTTGGCTACAATTTTCTTTTACATGCTTGTAGCAATAATCATACATGCTATAATTCAGGAGTATGTACTGGATGTAAGTACAAAATATTAATTCCTTTCATCAAGATAATTGTCAAGTTTTAATTAGACTTCAAGACTATTAACTTGAAAGTAAACTTCTGCATTAAAGTTTTTCACTGTAAAAACATGCATTAAAACTTTTAGATATTCTAATGCAGTTACCAAATAGATGTTAAGTACTGCAGCATATAAATAACAGTGGACTTTCATTTCAGAAAATTAACAGAAAAATGCACTTTTCAAAAACAAAGCATAGCAAGTTCAATGAGTCTGGGCAACTTAGTGCGTTCTACCTTTTCTCCTGTGTTTGGGGAACGAGCATTCTTGTCTCTGTAAGTATGCCTTCTCTTCTGTTTGTGTTACGATATTTCAAAAAAATCACTTATGTTGATGATGAATATGGTTTTGGCTTATTTTTCTGTTTTTAGCTGGTTTTAATTTTAAAATGGGGACAAGTTTAAGTATTCTGTGTGGGTTGTAGTTGTAACTGAGTCTAGAGTCAGTAGTGTTACTGTTGCTCAGCCTCGAGTTGATTTACTGTCAGACTGAATAAGGTAAAACCATTTAAATCTATTGTGGTACTTAATCCTCTGTAGGATTTTTTATCTGTCATAAAATAAATGTTTAGAGAACACCATACATTGCATTCTGGAGCCTAGAGAATGGGTATATGACAGATTGCTGTAGCCTCAGGTCAGTGTGTGCTTTTAGGTGACATGCTCTTTGCTAGTGGCTGGATGTGTATGAGCTTATGAGGGGACGAGTGTGCCTTTTTTTTTTTAATTTTAACATAATAACTCCTGGAAAAACTTTCCTTCTCTTAGTTAAGTTCAAAGTTTGTCAGCAGTTTACAAGAGAAGATTTGTGGCTGTAGTAATGCTGGAATAATTTCCATCTCATAAGGACATTGCATCTTGAATGATCACTTGATTTGTTTGGTTGCTTTTTGTTTTCCTAAGCCAGTGCAACTGTCTTTTGTTTTGGGGATTTGTTTTCTGGGTTGGTTTGGTTTTGTTTATTTGTGATTTCTTGAGGCTTTTCTAAAAAAGGAAATGTATAGATCTGTAGCTTTTACTTGTGTATGTAGATGTGTGCGTTTTTGTATGTATACATGTGCATATACGTAAATGCATACCTGTATGTCCAGTCATTATTTCTGACTAGGAAGTAACATCTTAGAGCATTTATTGGGGTTTTTTGTCTGTTTTTTTCTTTTTTTAGGAGAACTATATATCAGATCCAACCTCTCTGTGGAGGGACTATCCGCACACTCTGATTCCGTAAGGCCTCTTCCTTAGAGGATTGCCGGGGGAGAGGAGGGAGTGTTTTAAGCCTAGAGTGTGCCATGTACAATCTGTGTAGAATAAATAGTTTGTAAAACTGTATTAGTCACTAATGTATTTTTGGTCATATTTATGTGGGCTCTTGATTCTTTGACAACTTGTAGCATACAAAGTTCTTTTTCTGTAGTCTATTACTTAAAGAATTACGTTTTTGTGAGCTTTGTCTTAATGATTTTGTTTTTAAAAGTAGTAGTTTAGAGTTGGCTGGCAGGAAAGATCTGTATATTCTCTTTCTTTGAGACAGTGATAAAATGAGTTCACTAGAAGCTTCTGAAATGTTTTAAGTTAATTCATAATAGGTAATATTCTTCAATTCTTGCTGTATTGTACAGGTTTCAAATGAAGTTTTTCTACATCTTGCAGTTGGCATACTGGTTTCATGCTTTTCCAGAACTGTACTTCCAGAAAACTAAAAAAGTAAGTTCAAAATGTAAATGGGGCAAGGTGGCTTTTTTCTTTTCAGTTAAATCCCAATTGCAGTAAAATTGCTAAATATCTGTTGTGTAAATAGAAATTACTAGTGTTTCTCATCCACTGAAAGAATTTTCCCTAGAGCAAATGAATGTGAAATTTTCTTTTCAACTCTTTTTTTTCTCTTTTTTTTTTGTTTCTCAGAATTGATAGTCTCAATAGGCTCATTGAAATCACAGTTGCTTCATGAATCACGATATAGGTGTAGAATATAAACAGGGAATAATTCTATGCATCGAAGGAGTATGAAAGTCTGGGGTTTGATCTAAATAGCATTTACCTCAGCAGAAATTCTGGTTAGTTATGTACTGAAATTTGTTTCACTGCTAGATTTTTAACAGCATCATTTTTCCATTAAGAGTTTTCTCTGTTTGGGTTCTGATAACACTGAGTTTGCCACAGATTTTTTGTAGCACACTTTTTGCCTTCCTGGACCAAAATTAGTAATCTCTTTGAATGTTTTTGCTCAGGTTTATTTTGCATAGACAGTTCCCTGCTTAAACTTTTCTGCTGTAAACTCCTCAACATGGCTTCACCAAGGGCAAATGATACTTGACTAACTTAGTGGCCTTCCGTGGTGGAGTGACTGCCTCAGCAGATTAGAGAAGAACTGCTGCTGTCATCTACCTGAACTTCTGTTAAGGCTCTTGGCAGGGTCCCCCCAGCATTCTTACCTCTAAATTGGAAAGAGATGGATTTTATGGATGGACTGTTAGATGGATAAGGAGCTGGCTGGGTGGCTGCTTCCAGAGACTTAGTCAGTGAGTCAATGTCCAAGTGAAAAGCAGTAACGAGCTGTGTTCTTCAAGGCTCTGTACTGGAAGCAGTGCTGTTTAACATCTTCATCAATGACACAGACAAAGGGATCGAGTGCACCCTCAGTGAGTTTGCAGATGGCACCAAGCTGAGTGTTGCAGTTGGTTTTCTTGAGGAAAGGAATGCCATCCAGAGGGATCTTGACAGGCTTGAGGACTGTGTCCATGTGAACTTCATGAAGTTCTGCAAGGCGAAGTGCAAGGTCCTGCACCTGGATTATGGCAGTTTCCAACATCAGTAGAGGCTGGGGATGAATGGGTTGAGAATGGCCCTGCAGAGAAGGATGTGGGTGTAGAGGGGGTATGAAAATGGGCCATGGGCTGGCAATGTACCTTTGCACCCCAGAAAGCCAGTTTGTCACCTGGGCTGCATAACAAGCAGTGACCATCTGGTAGAGGGAAGGGATTCTGCTGTGCCTTGGTGAAACTGCCCCTGGAGTGCTGCATTCAGCTCTGGGGTCCCCAGCATAAGAAAGGTACAGATCTGTTTGAGCGGGTCCAGAGGAGGGGCATGAAGATGAACAGAGGGGTGAAGCACACCTTCTATGAAGGCAGGCTGAGAGAGTTGGGGTTGTTCAACCTGGAGAAGAGAAGGCTCCAGAGAAAACTTACAGTGGCCTGTCACTGTTTGAAAGAGGCTTATAAGACAGATGGAGAGAGACTTTTTATTAGGGTCTGTAGTTACAAGGAACAATGATTTTGAAAGAGGGTAGGTTTAGAGTAGATCTGAAGAAATTCTTAATTATGAAGATGGTGAGACCCTGGATCAGAATGCCCAGAGAAGTTGTGAACTCACTTTCATTTGAAGTGTTCACGGTCAGGTTGGATGGGGTTTTGAGCAACCTGATCAAGTGATTGATGTCCCTGTCCATGGTATAGAGGTTGGACGAGGTGATCTACAAAGGTGTCTTCAAGCCTAAAGCATTCTGTGACTGTTGTTGCTCTGTGACTAGGCTGCATCTCTGTTACCAGTTCTGCTTTATTCAAGAAAATGAAACATAGGTGTTACATAACCATAGGTCTTTGTACAGGAGCCTAGAAGAGGCTTAGTAAAATAGTAATGAGATGTACTGTTTTTATTCTGCTCAGATGCTGTATGAATACTGTTTTGCAGATGCACTGCAGCTGATGATCTCTTATTGTGCTAGTGATACCTCTCAAATTTGGCTTCACAGCCAAGTGTGGAGATTTTTCTTAAAATAACTTCAGGAAAGCTGTCACAACTGGCTTAAGTGCTGTATGTTGAATAGGAGTGTTTTACTTGGTTGCTGCTTGAAATTGTGCACTCTGACTTTTGCATTAAGTTTAAAGAGTGATAGTTCATTTGTTTTAGCAAGTTCATAGTTGCTATTTCTTTAACCACAGCTCAACCTCTGCCATCTTGGCTTCCTTGCCTATTCTTTCTCTTGAAGGAACTGGCAGCTTTTACTCGGGTCTAGTTATCTGTCCTGCTGATATAAACAAGGAAAGAACTTCTTAACTCTGGTTCCTATGTAGTCATGTATACCTCCATGTGCATTATTCCACAAGGCCTGCAGTCTCTGACAGTTTGTCTAAGCAGGCAGCATGGGCTGTTTAAATGTTACCTCAGTTATAAAGTGTAAGAGCTTGGTCCTGGTTGTGCTTGGAGAAACTGACCATTTTCGCTGACTGTTGTCTTTATTTGAAATAACTAATTTTTCATTTTCTTTCAGATAATTTAGAGTAGGTCTTTCTCCACCTGTTATCTTGCTCTTTGTGTATTATGAGTGTGGTGTTCGCTGTTGTCACAATTGTTTGATTCTGTGGGTTTGTTGGATTTGATACTGAGTATTGAATAACATAGTATAGCTCTTGTAAGATTAAAATTTTAGGCCTTTCTTAATTACATGTGTACAAGATAAAGCTAAAGATCCTTGCTTGAAGATTAGAGAATCTTTCCAAAAAGGCGTTTCTTAAGCACAACTGAATGTACTGTTACCACTCCAAAACAGATTTTTATTGTGATCTGGCATACTGCAGTGGTTCTTGTGTTCACAGACGGCACAATCTGCTTTCCATGTGCTGTGTGTCTTCCTCTTTATTATTTCGTGTCCATGAAGTGTTCAGTTTAATAAGGCTGGCTAAAGCCTGACTTAAACTGGGACCATGTGGTTTAGCATGACTGGTTAATAACAATGTTCTCTATATTTGCCAGCAACAGTGTTCCAGAATTTTGGATGGCCTTGAATTTTTAAAATTTATGTCAACCCTTGGAAAACTTTTTATTTTGATTTGTAGACTGTTATTTTATTCTGTTGCAATCTGACAATTTGATGGGCAGCATGAGGAACTGTAGGATCTGATGATACGGTCATACATAGAAAATAAGTATTTTAATAGCTTGTATAAATTCACGGTGGTCATAACAAATAAAAGTGGATCCTTTTAAAAAGCATCTTTTCCATGTTAGATGCCTTTTCTCACAGTAGCATATGTATGATACTGAATATTACTGGTAAGTAAGCAATAAGTTGTGTGTGGAATTAGATGATCCAGGCAGAGTAATTCAGTGCCAGACCAGGCCATGTTAAGGTAGCTGATAAACCAAGAAGAATTTCTAAGACTAGGGAATAGTTTGTAATAACAGATAGCGTTGTACAATACTGTATAACATTGTGTATCACACATGGTCACTTCTTTCTCCCTAATAGGAAGATATCTTTCGCCAGATTGTCTACATTGGACTTTACCTCTTTCATATTGCTGGAGCCTATCTCCTGAAGTAAGTCAATTGTAAACGTTTGCTGGGTCCATCCTCTGCCGCAAACATCTAACAAAATGTCTGAATGTTTATTTTATTTCTTTTTGATAGTCTGACCCATCTTGGACTTGTTCTTCTGGTATTGCATTACTTCGTTGAATTTCTTTTCCACATATCCCGTCTTTTCTACTTCAGTGATGAAAAATACCAGAAAGGGTAAATAGTCTTTATCTTTAAAATGCATGTAATTTCTGTCTTAAAGCCTTTTGCATTTAACTAACCAGAAACCAAAATTACAAGGAAGTTCAAACAGTGTTTCTTAAGCTACCACAGTTCTCCAGACTAATATTAGTACTTATATTTCTAAACCATCACTATACTTTTTACCTTGTTTTAGCCTATTTAGGTAAATATTAGTAGCAGTATAAAATGAAATAAAATCTCTCAATGTGTACTAATGTGTTTATTTTCAAAAGTTCTGTAGAGAAAGGAGCAGGACAGGTTGGTAGTGCAGCCAGTTCTGTAGGAAGTAATAACGTGCTTTTCTTCTAATAGTACTGGAAAGCACTTTGCATTGAGTTGAAATTAGTTTCCATATCATAATACAAGGTGCATTTAAGATAGGTGCAAAATCATGAATCTAGGTAATTTCTTATATTTCATACAAATTTGCATGGTGAAGAGTAAACATTTTCATTGTAAGTGCGTGTGTTTTGAATGGAAAGTTCATTTAGTGATTGTGGTGTTCTTATTTCTAGATTTTCACTGTGGGCAGTTCTTTTTGTTTTGGGAAGGCTTCTCACCTTGATTCTCTCAGTCCTCACTTTTGGCTTTGGACTGGCAAGAGCAGAAGATCAGCAGCTGAATTTCAGTACTGGGAACTTTAATATCCTGGCTGTTAGGTATGGTAAACCTGGAACAGTTTTTCAGCATGTGCTGTAAACCCATGTTAAATACACAGTGTAAATGCTATGGTACTACTGCCAGTAATTCTGAATGATTGCGTGTTTTCATGCAACCAATGGGATCAATAGGAATAGCTCATGTAAGAAACTTCTAAGGCACAGTGAAATGAATTGACTGATTTGCAGTCTACAGCTGAGAAATCTGTAACTGGTTACTCTTCTGTTTTTGTTAAAAAAAAAAAAAAAAAAAAAAACCCACACAACCAAAACCAAACCAACAGGATTAAAAGGAATATTGAATCACAGACACTGTTGAGGTCAAGGCATTATGTCCAGAGCATCTTTGGTCCTGGTTGAAGATTTCTGCCTCTTTCTCTGCCTTTATTATGGCTCCTATTGCTGCTGCATGATCCTACTACCTGGCCTTCTTATGAATGCAGAAAAGGAAGTTACTGAAACATTGACAATGTCAGCATTACCTTGCAAAATTGATTCTCTGAACTGCAAGACACTCTTGAACCATTTTCAGCTGTTACTACCTAGCACCCTGAGGATAATTCTGAGAAAGATAGCAGGAAAGAAACCTAGTACTTGCCAGTTTTGATGGGCAAAGATTTCACTATCATTCTATATCTAGTTTTGATCATCTGTGCTTAAGCCCAGTCTTGCCCTATGCGAGCAAACTCTTGGCTTGGAAAATGAACGTTACCAGGAGGAGGGGGTGGAAGTTGCCAAAAAACCTGGGGTGTTCTACTTTCCTTTTCTGTTTGAATAATGAGACAAACTCACTGATAAACCTTTACCTGTTATTTGTTTCTAGAATCAGTGTGCTGGCCTCCATCTGCATGACTCAAGCATTTATGATGTGGAAGTTCATTAATTTCCAGCTTCGGAGGTGGAGAGAGCATTCTTCTTCTCAGCCTCAGTCAGTGAAAAAGAAGTTTGTGTCAGCTAAAGGAAAGACCTCCAGAAAAGAAAGAGGTTTGTAGTTTCAGTTTTTCTGTCGCCTTGACTTCTCAAAACCAACTTTAGTTTGCTAAAGACGAATTTTGTGTTTAACTTGTGAGATGACTCAGCCTACGGAAGCAGTAGTGGTGAATATTACCGTGGGAAGAAAAGATTTTTAAAAAACCCCACTAGATATTGCTGGGTTTTCTAAGTGCCCAAATTAAGGAATTACTGGGGGTTTTTTAGTTAACGCAGCATGATATTTTTATTGTCTGTAATTTCATTACTTGAACAAAATGTGTCAAGCTTATGTTTTGTTCCTTTATAAAAAGGGAACAGATGCAATTTTAGATCTGTTCCCTTAGACACTTATTTGTAAAATTTTCTTGCAGTGGATTTCATCTTGTTTTTCATTGTCATGAAATTCTCAGGGTTTAGGGCAAAGAGATAGTTTGATGATCCACCCAGTGAAAGGTTTTGTGTTGAACTGTTTTTACAAAAAATAGAAATTGATAGTTCTTTAAGGAAAGGTAATAAGTACTTACTACTCTAAACCTGTATTGAAGCATTTGGAAATGAACTGATGAGTCCAGGTTTGACTTTTTGATTATGTCACACCCTTTTTATGGAAAGGGCATGAAAGATGAACTGACTGCTCTTTCCTCCAAGAAAAAAACAGGTGCTCTTTTAAAAAAAATTTTCAAATCCCTGTACCATGTTGTACCAACAGTTCAACTTTTGTGTATTTAATTGCTGGCTTGAATAACTTCTGCACTCTCTTGAAGTGGCAGAAGTTGTTTCAAAATCTTTTTTCAGCATGATCCTTTGCTCCCAATCATGTATTCGCAACCTGTTCCACTTTTGACATGTTGAACATAATGTGTGTCAAGAGCATTTGCACTGAGAACTGAGGTTTGTGGTGGGAGATCAATATTTTTTTTTTATTTCTCCCAAGTTTCTATTAGAATTACGTGTTTTAGAATATTGCTGCACTCCCTTTAGATGACTTGTAATTATCACAACTTGGCTTTTGTGTAGTATTGGGAGGGGTTTTTTCCATCTGAAAATTCAGTTGGAATTTTTTTTTTATAATTGAGTGAAGGTAGTTTCCTATGTTAATGTCCTGTTTAATCAGAGCTTCATGTTCACTATGGGTTTTTTTAATTTAATTTAAGTCTTTTATGTCAAATAATTTTCAAATATGTGCCTTGATGGTGATTTAATCAGGGAGTCAGAAATATAATCGCTTTTTTAAATCTCTTACTCTATATCATCCATGTAATTTAGTGAATCTGCTGGGTTTCGCCCAACTTCAATGAAGACTTGCAAGTAGTAAACAAGTAGTGAAAAAGTCAGTTAACTGGAGTTGTGATTTAATTCACAAAACAGTTGAATTACGCCTGTCTTGAAGACTGAAGAATTTTTTTCCTTATTTTAAATGGAAACAAAATAACTCAATTCATTCAAATTCTTCTGTTTTGAATACTTCTATTATGTCGTCTGTTCAGAACACTTGCATAGGGTGCAGCAAAACAGTGTTTTTGAAAGAGTAATATGTGAAATTGAACTGTTTAAAACAGCCCTTTTTTTCTGGTTTGTGGTTGAATGTTTTTTTGGGATCCAGGGCACAATAAAATGTGTTACTTTTAGTCTATGCCAAAAGCAAGAAATGACAGTAGAAAAATCCTGCTGGTGATGTAGGTGGCATACCCAGCCACATGCTGATTCATGTTCTTTGTTTTACCTAAACTATGTAGGAAAATATGATTTCATTTATCTGGCTTGGGTCTAGTTCATTATTTTTAAATTTCTTTGTTTTAAAATAATTCAAGCATTTTCAGAAATATCCAAAGACCACTTTATGTAGGCTTAAAATGGTCGTGTCATTTGCAGCCAGGTATGTGGTCAAACAAACTTTGGCTAACTGGGCCTGTGTCTGGTCTCGTGCTCATGTATGGTTTTCTTTGTTACTTTATTTTGTTACTTGTTTGCATAAATGGGAGCATTTGGGTGTCATGGGAGAGAGAGGGAGGCCAACAGTTGTTTTTGTAGACTGAAGTGTACGCTCTGTAGTCACACTCTGGTGACCTTCAACACATCTGCAGATGGAAAAAATAAGTTTAACCAGTCCTTTGTAAAAAAAAAAAAAAGTATGTAATAATTTTTGAAAAGCACCCAAAAAACCAGTAACTATTGCTTGAAGTCAGAATGATATGAGTCAGAGCAGGAATGTTAGGCTGCAAGCATTGTAGCTGCCTATGCGCTCTGCTCTTTAGATCTGTTTTATAAATATAGTTACTGTCAGGCAACATCTGTTTCCTTGGTTATGGTGAAACTGAATAAAGGGGTTACTTGTAATTCACAAGTCACTTGTATCACGTTGCTCCACTTCACTAGCTGTATGCACTATAAAGCCACAGATTGTGCATCATTGGTTTAGGGGAAACTTTTGCTAACAAATCATCACTGTGGTACTTGAACAGATTAAACCTCTTGAGATCTTCAAGCTGGCCCTGAAGTGGGATAGAAGTAGAGAGTTGCAGCTGGTAACACATTCTTGCTTTGTGCTCTTAGATAGGTGCCTGATCTTGAACTGTTTCCACCTACACATACTCATTGCAAATCTGAACTCGTGTTTTACTTCTGTCTGTCTCATCTCTGTAAATATCTTCATCATAACGTAAATGAATTCTGTATTTTGAAGTATATACTTGAAAAATTGTGAGTGGTGTGTGTGTATAAAGGATTTCCTCTATGTATCAAATGATTGTAAAGGTAAGCAAAGGACTGTAATTTTAGCAAGAATTATAATATGAAATAGTTGGGAAAAATAATTAAGACCTGTAGCAGAGAATTGTGTATATACTGTGTCTCCAGAATTTCACAGAACCATCTCATCTACAGGTTGTGCTTTACTTTTTCACTGAGTATCTTCTGAAACACTGTAACTGGTCTTGATTTTCAGTCTGTATGTGTATAATGCACGCATTTCAGTGTCTGGCCACATCAGGAAACTGGAATTTATTGTAGTAAACTTTAAATATTGCACTTTGTAAAAACTTCATTATACTGTTGCACTCTGAATGATAATTAAGAAGTTTAACAAAGAAGGTACATCAGAAAAGTTAAAAGGCTGTTTGTGTGGGACCCACAAAACTGTAATAAAATATAAAGCATCTCACTGTATTTGAAAAATGTTTTCTTCTCTTTTTCTAGAAAATGGAATAAATGGAACAGTGACCTCAAATGGAGCGGACTCGCCTCGCAGCAGGAAGGATAAATCCTCGTAAAACTGGGTTTTATTAAGTTAATTGACTAATGTCCCCAAAGAATCTGCTTTTTACATGGATGGCCCTTCAGCACTAGAGATATTATGGATTAAAGAAAATACAATTCATGTTTTTTGATTATTGCTGTTGTTTTGGGAAACTTTTTTTAAAAAGCCATTTTGACTAAAGAAAAAGGTTTATCTCTCTTCAAATACTTGGGGGGAGGATTCAACACTTTTTAAAAAACATTGACGCTTTTTTAAATATTTACTGTGATGAATAACTTAATGAGGATCACTGTTGCAGTGTATTATTCCCTTCCAGTTTTTGTAATCTTGGTGATACTGTTCGACCAACTTCACTTTTTCCAAGTTCCTCAAGAAGTATTGCAAAATTGAAGTGAAAACATAGTATGCATTTTCAGATACTCTTGAGTTTTCAGTTGATTACCTTGACTCAAATTTACATTTCAATTTGGGATTCCAAGACCACACCAATAGACCTCTTTATTTGGTAGTTACTAGCTGCACAATGTCTGCTCTAAGAATTGCCCCATATCATTAAAACAAAGCTGAACTAATTGGAAATGTTGCAGAGTCTTATTGTTTGTTGGTTAGAAATCTCTTACAAGGAACAAAACACCTTTTTGAGATATAGCTTTTAGCACTTGAAATGTAGAAGGGAGCGTGTATGGTCATAGAAAGAGTTGATTTGAGTAGCACTGTCCACTTCTGTCTGTGCTTTTGAAGTGTATGTATCTTGGAGAATTAGTGTGCATTGGACCTTCTTTGAAAACTTGTCTGTCTGATTTTAGGGGTGGAGGTTCTTACAATGTGTTGTGTTTGTTTTGGGAGGCAATTAATGCTCCATGAAGAGGGAATTAGCTAAATGGATCAAGTTATGAGAAACATTCCTTTATTCTAACTGCTTTGCTTTTTTTCACCTCTGTTAGGAAATAGTTTGATTTCCCCTATATATATTTTTATGAAAAAGTATTTAAAAGCTACAGCTTCTTAAAACTGATTTATTGTGGCCTCTGCTACAACTGGAAAAATCTAAATTTAAGAATTTTTCCATTATCTTTCATAATTGTATTCAATGTGAAACTTTGTCCAGTTAGTTTTCCAGTTTAATATGCAGATCATGTTTCCTCTGTACGCTTTTGTAATGGGTATAATTCAACCGGTTTCACTTGGGAATGAGTGAGACGTTTGTTTGAGTCTCAAGAAGAAGTTGCTAAATTAGTCTACCAAGTTAACCCAAGTATTGAACTGCTTATTGATTGAGGAGTAATTATGAGCAACCAAGCTGATAAATAAAATAATTTTAATTAAAAACTGTTATTATAATTGAGTGTATACCCAACAAAATAATAAATCTGCATTCTGTATTTTCTACAGTTCAATTGCTTACTATTCAGAATAAACGTTTTTAGTACAAAATCCTCACTGCAAGTAACTATCCATTCTTCAGTTGTTTAGTGCTATTTAGAGTTACTGCAGTATAATTTATTGTATGTTTCAGCTGATTACAGTCACAATTCCCAAGTATTTGGTTCACAGCTCCTGAAGTGGACTTGGCAGACTTGTACTCGCTTAGTTTAAGAACTCTGGGGCAGTGTGGCCTGTGATTTGTCCAGTCGGCTTCAGTAGAAGTAGCTATCCCATGTCTTGATTGGAAGAGGTACAACTGTGAATCTGTCTGAGCTGACCATGAAACTGGAAAACTGGAACTCGGAAATTTTGAGAGAACTGTGTACATTATATACTTGTTGTCCAAAATCATGGTTTGTGTCTGATGTTTCTAGAAAAACCTTCACAGATTCTGTGTGCCTTGCTCTCAACTTGTACCTTAAGCCAAAGGGGGTAAACTTTAAGTGTCTAGTCTGGTGCTTGGACTCTAAATAGGTTTGCTTGTGATGTCTGGTTGTACTGGGGCTGTCAGAATCATAAAGGGTGGAGGAACAAATTACGAAGGGAGCATTTAAGGTACTTCTTGAGATCTTCAAGACTTATAGGAGTCTGAGGGCTGTAATAGTTGTTTCCCTAAGGCAAACTATTTCTTGTAAACCTCATTCTTTGGCACAGTAGTCTTGAAATGTAAACTTCAGGTTAATTTCCAAAAACTTCAAAATAATATATTCTTGACTGTTAATACTGACATTGCTTTTTGTCTCCTTTTGGCCTTAGGGACGGACATTCTTGGCCTTTGGATGTTTACAAAAGCACTTTTGTTTCCACAATGGCTTAATATTCATCATTGCCTTACAGGAGTTGTTGGGATCTGCCAAGTAATAGAAAGTAACAACAGTTTGTTCTACAATTTGGATAGAGTATTGGAAGCCAGTATTTCTGTCTGTTGTGTCATAACTAAAAATACATATTTATCATGTTTGATGAGGCAAAAGCATTAATTTTTGATTATCTACCTTGGGATGGAAACACTCATAAACTTAGAAGATATTGAGAGTTCTATTTCTAGTTTGATACGATTTGTTTTAACATTAGAGTATTGTTTGGCTGAATAACTTCTTTTGAATTGCTTAAAATTGATTTTCAAATGTCATTGCGTTTTTGGCTCTTTGCTTGTAATCTGGGATTCAGTAAGATGGAAGAAGATTAGTTGTCTAATCATGTTTTCTTAATTATGGAATCAAGAAAATTAGAAATGGAAATGAGTGAGGAGTTATTATATCCTATGCCAAATAAAATAGGCAGTAGTTAATTTATCCTCGTCAATTACCAGGTCCCACAAAGAGAAAGCTTTGTCCATTTAGATGGATTTGAATTGAATAATTACACAGACGGTGGATAGGGTTTGTTTGGTTTGGTTTTTTTTCTTAAACCTCCTTCTCTTTGCCCCATCTTGTCGAAACTTTTCAAGATTTAACAACAGATTTCAAGCCTTTTTTGATCCCCAAATGTGTGTTTATATGCCGGAATATTCTCTCAAAACCAGTATTTTACTTTTAAAGTGATTATATTTAATTTCAAATTACAAGCAAGGAATGCAGAGCAGCTGAAATTAATTTTCAGAGTTTTAGTTTTCATCTGGACACTTTCTCCTTGGCTGGTTGCAAAAACTGATTTCTCCTGTGTGAATCTTTCATGAATGTGGAAATAGCCTTTGGAAATACTGCTTTTCTGGTGATCCATGCCCAAACTTAGGAATGGTGAAGGAATTTGCTAAGCAGAGGAAGTGCATAGGCTATTTCTGCTAACTTTAGGTTATGCTGAAGGAAGATTATGTATGTTGGGATAATGCATTTAGAAAATCAGTTATTTGTAAGCATTTGGTATTTTTTCTAAATACTCTTTTTCTTTGAAAATTTTAGTTGTGTTTATGGAGTTATATCACCCAGAACTGTAATAAGCAGTGTGGTCCTCTGATGTAAGTAATCGGGCTTTTGTAAAAAGAGTCAATACACATCTGCAGTCCTTTGTTCTTTGAAGATTTCTGACTGACTGCGCCCGAGTAGGTTTTTCTGGGGACAGAACTTGATATGAAAGGGAAGGGAGGATTTCCATAGCCATGCTAGCCTGAAAGTAATGTAGATTGCTGCCAAAATTGAGGTTGTGTCCCTTGTCTTAGCCAGCAAAAGCCTTTCTGGTTGCATGGTGAGCCAGACCAGGGAGCTGGTGCACCTGAAAACAAGCATGTTTGGGTTTTTTCCACTGGGTTAGTTGCCTGATAGTAACGCCAGGGTTTCACAAGTGATTATATATAAGCAAGAAGAAAAGTCACAGGGAAAAGATGGATCAGGTTCTAAGGCAGCTGCCCCTTTCAACAGTATGTTGCTTAAAAATTACACTAGATTACAGTATGGGAGATCTTTAAAGGCTTCCAGTCATCAGTACCAGAAGGGACCTGGTCTCTCTGGTAGCTCCTACATGCCAAATCCATTAAGTATTAATGGATTTTTTTCAGATCTTGTGGGGGAAGGGGAAATACTCATTGTGGTTTACTGTATTGAGATACCTTTTATCTGTCGTCAGGGTTTCCAAGCAGTGCAAGAGGATACTGGGCGTGTGGAAGTAGGGATTTTGAAAATGTAGATTGTCCTGGATCAAACAAACAACATTTCTTTCCTTAACAGCCAGGAAACTATGGGGTTTTTTTGCTTTTTTGGTGTGAGATTTTTTTTTTTTCTCCACCTGAACCCTTTATGTATTGAAGTAGGTCTTCCAGAGAGCTTTGCAAGAATTGCACTGTATGCGTGTCTTGGTGCATGGGGGGGAGAATTGTTTGGTTTCTCTTATTTTGTTTTCCTGTTTTCAGGAAGTTCACCAGCTGATTCCTAGGTCATACTTGGGTTTGGTTCCATTTGTGACTCAGCCCTTTGGGCCTGTGTTGTAAATGTTGTAGACCGGCACTTTCAATAGGCTCCCTATGCAGTGGTGATCATTGCTGTCCTAATTGTTCTCTCTGGAAAATGTCAGTATTGAAGGGACTTGAACACAAAGTAGAGGAAGTGGTGATGTTTGTAACGTTTACAGGCCGATGAGAGCCTGCATACAGAGATGATATCTGGAGAGGGGGCTGTGGTTTAATGCCTGCAACTTGTTATGCAAATATTTAGGTTATTTCTGGTGCAGGGTATAAGAATGTCGTACAAAATGAAGGCTTGGGGAATATTTAGAAGATCCTTTAAAAAGAAAAATACTTCAAAGGACTGACGTCAGTTGTCATCTGTTCATCATATTTGAATCTCTTACATTGTGAGCTGTGGATTATCTTTAGAGCACTGGATTAGCCCTTGCTTATTGGTTTGTTGGTGGGGCTGTTTTATATGCAGTGGGTTGTTGTGGATGTCTGGTGAGTATCCCCTCTTCACACTGCTCCCTGAACTGCTCAGTTTGGGATCTGATGACTCTAAATCTGTACACATTAAGGAATTTTCTGTGCTCTTCAAAACTAAAATAGGATCAGTGCTGGAGTGTTTCTGGATCAGACACGCAAGAAATAAGCACATCAATATGTTGAGTGTCATCAGAACCTCCTTAATTGGAACTGAAACTCTTTAGGATGAATAAATTGCAATACAACTTGGATATAGCTCGCATCCGCATTGTGGGTGAAATGGGACTGCTGTTGGCATCTGCCGCTGTCCATTCCCTTTGGTGAGCAATGGGTGAGGAGTGCTGGGCTGCAGAAGCTATAGGCTGGCTGCTTTCTGCCTTTTAGAGAAGTTCTTTTGATGTTGCCAATTCAAAAGGCAACAACTCTTTTTTCTGGTTTTAAAAAAAAAATCGTATGGCCTAGTTTTGAATCCAATACACTTGCTCTTGATCTCTTTCTATGTGTCCTGTCACTTTTGTTTTAGGTTTCTGCAAATACTTTAGTTTTACCCAGCTCAAGGATGGCAAGTCTGTGATGTGAGTGCCAGAAATGACAACTCCTTTTCCTTCTTTTTGTATTTGAAACTTTGCAGAATCAGAGCAGCTAAAGTGTAGCTTTATAATTCAATAACGTTTCAGTATTCATTCTTTGTCTGTATTTATCGTGGTTAACATTAAAGGTCAGGCACTGTCGTTCAGCACAACACAGTTGTTATTTCTTCATGCCACACACAAGAGTGTTAGGCAATTTGATATATTGAACTGAAAAAAAATATGTTACTCAGTCTGGTTTTGCAGAAATTTATGTTCCTAGATGGTTTTGCTTTGCATATTGCAGTTCACTCTCACTGCCTTTCTCATTTAGGAAACTGGGTACCCAAGATCTCTGAATCTCTAGACTGTAGTTTTGCTGTATACCACTTGAAAAATTATGGTCTAGAGCTTTGTGTCTCCTTATATTGGTTTTATATGTTGAAGACTATATCTTGCATTGTAATCAACAGATAAGAATTCAGCCCATGGTAATAAGAATACTGTAACAGGGTAGGAATTTCAACTCTTGAACTGCACACTAGAAACCAAGCCAAAACTTAACTCATGTTCTCACGCAGGTGATTCCTCCTCTTTGTTTCTTGATTAATCATTATCTTTGTTTTGTTTATGTAGATTGTAAGTTCTTGTGGCAAGGGTTGTCTTTTCGTGCGTGTGTGTGCGTGCGCGTGTGTGTACCCAGGACAATAAGGTCTGGAGCCCCAGTCTGTGGAAGCTGTAATAAGCAATCACCTTGTTATTGTTTTCCTGGATATCATAATAAAGAGTATTGAATTAAAACTGTGCTTGAATAGTCTGTTACAAAAATGGAGGCATTTAAATTGCTTCTGGCCTTGCTTACAGTCCAGCAACATCAGGGAGATACTGCTCAAAGGCAAATGCAGTGTTTTGTGTTGGGGATATTCACTTGAACCAGTGAACACAGAGACAGGAAATCTGCTTAGGCTGAAGAGGAATGGCTGTAAATCGGGCTGGAGCTGGAACTTGCACGAAATTATCAATAGTTCAGGTCTGAGTTTCTCACCTTCTGTCAGCTTGAGAAATGGCATTGGCCCTCCCTCTTGGGGAGGTGGGGCTTGTTTACTGTGATGTTTGTGCGGCATTTTGTATCCTTTGAGTAGCACTTCCCACCTTGAGAGAGTAACCATGGACCTGGAGAACACCAAGAGCTATGCTGGGCAGTGTCTGGTGTGGCCTAAGTGGAAGTTGCTGTTCCAGTGTCTCCACTCTCTTCAGCTGAACAACTTTTAAAGCCTTTGTAGACTTCAGCTTCCCTGATACAAAAGAGCAAAATTTCATCCGGTTTGAATCGGAGCCTCCACACTGCGCTGTTGATGATCTAGACAATGTGGTGGGATCTGAGAACTGTACCCTTAGAGACAGCTAGACTGTTTCTAGGAAACTTTCACTGTGAATGTTACTTTCCATTAGGTTTCATTTGATACATTATAGAGGGGACGCCGACAGATCCTGTGAGCTCTGTATTCAGTTCAAGATGCATCATATTGTTGCTTTTGAAGAACTGTTGAACTACTTAAATCATTCTTAAAAACCTGTATTTGTAACTTTTAAATCCTCAAACTAATTGAAAGACAATGTTAAGTGAAGATTAGTCTTTCGTGAAGACACGTCTTGTTCTTGACTTCATTGTTAGACATCATAGCTTAAACTGTGGCTTAAAAAGAAATTGTGTTAGAAAATCTATGGGAAACACATAATTTCAAGAACCAGAGCTGCCTTGCCACTGTTTATACCTGTCAGGTGACAGGAAATCTGCTGTCGGTGGTGAGGACAGGTAGATGTTGATGGGTACATGGCATCTAAGATGATTGTAACAACTCCTGCCTTATCTTTCCCCCACTGCACCTCTCAATATCATCATCTCACTGTGATGCCAGTTTTGGAGTGGTCCAGCAAGTAAGGATGGGAAGTGAAGCAGATGCAGTCTTCAGAGTCAAATCATGTGATGAGTTTGGGATGTGGACAAAACAGCCACTAGAGGCCACCAAAGTCTGTGACAGCTTCGTTTGGCTCTGGGTGACTGGCAGCCAGCAAGAATATCTCCAAACGTCCACTTCTTTGCTGCACTTTCAGTCACTTTTTGTCTTTTAAGAAGCATTTGTGCTGTAACTCAGAAAACAGAGCATTGAATTAAATTAGACCAATCTCCTTGTAGTTTTGACATAGTAATAAAATCCATGTTTTATTCTGCAGGGCTTGGAAAGTGTCCTTATTTGGAGAGAGTCTACTTCCTCACTTCTGGTTGAGAGAACAAGATGTAGACGTCCAGTATTAAAGCTTTTCTCTTAGCCCAAAAGTGCAACATCTTTGATCAAAAGCAGCATTGAGAGTGCAAAGTAAGCCTCAGATTGCTGTCTGAGATGAGTTTTGTAGGCAAGTACACAGTGCTGTGGCAGATGCTGCTTGCTTTGTTTAATCATTGAGGTGGGAGAAAATGCAGAAAACCTGCTCTATTTCCACCAATTTTTAGTGCTTTCAGAATGAAGTTAATTTGTTAGAAAGGCTTATGAAATTGTTTCCTGCACTGAAATTTCAGCTCTTATCTGCCAGTGGGAGACCCTTGTTTGGTGGGAGCGTTGCTTTAGGACATCTCCCTTTAGAAGCTGTAGGAGTTGTATGAAAACTTAGCCTGCAGTAGTTAAAACAACTTCTCAGAAAATGCAAGTTAAAAGTTGCAGCCTACAGATTTTTTTTTTACAATAATAAGGAAGTGTTTTCTTCTTTTAGCACATTCCCCCTGTTATATAGAAAAAAAGTGTTTTGGTGTGACATTGGAAAACAGTGTAGTCCACTAATTTTTGTAAGTGTCTTTGGGGTAACCTTACCCTAGTCTGCCCAGAAAAAAAGCCATCCTGCGTTGGCTCTAGCTGCTCTGGGTCCTAGTAGGGTTGCTTTTGCTGCCAGAAAGCAGTGCAGGGAAATCTGTCTCTGGAAAAATACTAAGAAATATGGCTCTCCTTCAGAAATGTCCTGGGACTTTGGTGGAGTCTGGGCAAAATTTTCCTGAGCATCTGGATTTGGGTAGTCCTGGTAAGAGATGGCAAACTGTCTGAATCATGTTAGGAACTGTGAACGTGCTTTATTTTGTAGTTCATTAAACTGATGGTGACGGGTTAAGTGCCTGACTGGCCCAATCATTGGCTTGGCTTTGCCACGCTGCCCTCTGAGATAGAGGGTGTGTGAAGCAGCAAGTCGTGTGGCTCCACATCCATGCAAATGCAGTTGAAAACAGGTCCCAAGACTTGCAATGCTTACACTAAGAAGGTACAACATCAAGCATTCTCCTCTTGCTCTGGCTATCGCTTTGGAGATGAATGGCCGCACTGAGACCTGCAGGAATGAAGCAGGAGCCAGGAGCTGAGATTGCACTGGAAGCAGTTAATTCCCTCAGGACTTGGATACATACCCCCAGTTCCCCACTACCAAGCCTGCCCTGCTTCAAGATCTTCAGAGATTTGAAATGGAAACCTTTTAATTTACAGTGATAAACACAGCTCAGCAGCGTGGGGGACATTAGGAGCCTCTGAATAGAGAATAGAATATGCCCCACCCTGGAGAGAATGATGTAAATCATTCTAATTCTTGGCACTGGTATTTAAGTTTTGTTCATAACATGCCATAAAAAAATGTTCAGATGTTGTAAACTGTGTTGTCAAGAAAACTCTCAGAAGCTTTCTGGAGGAAAATTTTTTAGAAGGTGGAGGAAATGGTGTATTTTCTAGAGGCAACATGAATAGTGCCATAATTCTCTTGACACTGCTTCTGCTCTCTCACTCTCTCCTCTTCCCCTTCTCTGCCCCACAAGTCAGTGAAGTCATGAGAATGAGCTGCAGTGAAGGCCAGAGAAACTATGATTAACCCTGGAGGTTCCTCTTACAGGGAAGCCCGGCAGACTTCTCGTCTCCACAGCTGTAAGGCTTCTCTGCAAAGAGCTGCTGTCCTTGACAAACCCAGAAGACCACGTGCTCCAGTGTCTGGCACTCATGGCCCTTTAGGGAGGGGATGCAAAACTGTGAGAAGTGTCCTCGTGTTTCATCTCCCCAGTTTCTGGCAGTTATCACTTTACAGGCTTCTGAAGCATCTGGTGCATCAAAACTGTAGGGTTTTTTCCTTTTAATTTTTTATAGCCAGCAATAGAAGTATTCTACATGCATTTGTATAATCCCTCTTGAATCCATTTAAATACTTGGCATCCACAACACTCAATAAGTTACACAATTTAACTATGCCTTGTTTGGAAAAAA
This sequence comes from Aleadryas rufinucha, assembly GCA_013397815.1. Classification (NCBI taxonomy): domain Eukaryota; kingdom Metazoa; phylum Chordata; class Aves; order Passeriformes; genus Aleadryas; species Aleadryas rufinucha. The sequence goes on along the minus strand of VZTH01003410.1, from coordinate 350,855 downwards.
TATTTCCTGTGGCTTTTGCTTTAAACCTGATGATTTCCTTGTGTGAGTCTCAAGTAGTGAATAATCATTCCTTCTTCATCTTTCTCATGTTATGCTTGATTTTATAGACCTCCCTTTTTCAAGCCTGAGGGTTCCCTGTCTATTTAGTATTTTCCTGTGCAGAAATTTTTCTGTACATGTGATTATCTCTGCTATCTTTTATGTACCTTTTCTAGTTTAGCTAAATGCTTAATTTTTGACCTTATATGTTAAGTTTATTGTGAAGTTCATTCACTTCTAGATTTGAATTTTTTCTGTCTTGAACCACTTTTTTCTGATACATATTTCACATCATAGAATCATAGAAGGGTTTGGGCTGGAAGGGACCTTAAAGATCCAACACCCATGCCATGGGCAGAGACATCTACTAGACCAGGTTGCTCAGAGCCCCATCTAGCCTGCTCTTCAACACCTCCAGAGGTGCGGCATCCACTACTTCTCTGGGCAACCTGTTCCAGTGCCTCACCACCCTCACAGTAAATAATTTCTTTCTAAAATCTAATCTAAACATACTTTCTTTCAGTTTGAATCTGTCCCCTCTTATCCTGTAAAAAGTCTTGTAAAATGTCCCTCTCCATCTTTCTTACAGCTCCCTTCAGGTACTGGAAGGCCCCAGTTAGGTCACCCCTAAGCTGTCTGTTTTCCAGGCTGTACGATCCCAGTTCTCTCAGCCTTTCCTCATTAGAGATTCCCTCTAATCATCTTGGTGGCCCTCCTCTAGACTCACTGCAACAGGTTGATATCCTATCTGTGCTGGGACCTCAGAGCTGGATGTGGCACTGCAGGTGGAGTCTCACCAGAGCAGAGCAGTGGGGCAGAATCCCTCCGTTGCCCTGCTGGCCACGCTGCTTTGGATGCAGCCCAGGACATTTTTGGCTTTCTGGGCTGCCAGTGCACGTTGCTGGGTCACATCCAGCCTCTCATCCACCAGCACCTCCAAGTCCTCAGGAGGACTGCTCTTGATCTGTATTGAGACCAGTTGTTGCCCTGACCCAGGTGCAGCACTTTGCACTTGGTCTTGTTGAACCTCATGAGACTCCCATGGGCTCACTTCTCGAGGTTGTCCAGGTCCCTCTGGATGGCATTCAAACTTAGCTACAGGTGTTTACTTGTCAGCTGAGTTGCATAACTACATTCCTAGAATGCTGGGATGTTAATTGATTAGTGATACAATAGTTCTTCACAAGGAAAATAAACAGTAACTTGCCAACACAGAAGTGAAAGACTTTATTTTGAATGCAGCCTTGTCTTCCTTGGCCTTACTCACTCTCTAGTGCTCTATTGGTTTTGTTTGTAATGTAGTGCCCGTGCAGTGGTTGTTCTCTGTTATTGCTCTTGTTGATGCTATCAAAACATTTTTCAGATTATTTGGGAAAATACTCTTTGACAGTACCATTTATATGCAAGCGAAACTGGCTTTAATACCTTAGTTCTGCAATACTTCAATAGCAAGCACTGGACATTTCAAAGGTCTGGGAACATGAGATCATGAAAGAAGGCAGCATAACCGATTAACCCCTTTTGGCAGGAGCACTGCTGGCACACCCTCATTCCTGGGAGTAGCTTGGATTTCTCTGGAGATCAGCTAGTTCTTAAAGGGTCATAACTAATTTAAAATACATAATTTTTAGAAACAAATATCTTCAAGACAGAGCTACCTTATTATGCTGGGTTTTTTTGTCCTTTTCCCATTTTACTAGTCGCTCATCTTTCTCCATGGCAATTTCATAAAATGCAAAGTTGTTTTCTTCTAGTGAGGAGCTATCTTTTGGAGTCCCAAGCAGTACCGTTTGAACACGCCAGCATCAGCTGGCTAATACTTCCAAGAGCAGATTTAGACCTGAGAGCAAAGATCTCAGTCTTTTTATGAGCCTTGGAATTGTGATTTTAAACTTACTACCTCCTTCTCTTTAAATAGTGGATCATATTTAGCTCACATAGATACTAGGACACTGACTTAAGGATCTGTGACCTACAAATGTACTTTATCTGCTGTGCCTTGCAGTGGCTGCTCAATAGGAAAATGGCCTTGGGTTCTCTATGGCCAGATTCATGGGGAAGGTTGTCAAAAATCACTAATAATTTTGAAAGCAGATTTTCCTACTCAAGACATACTGTGATGAAAACAAGATGTTGTTCTGTAATGCTTTGGATTTTCCTTATTCTCAAGTGAGAGTCCTTTGACCTGGATATCAGAATGACACTGTGAGTTAAAATAGCACATCTGCTCTAGAATAGCTAGTGCCCCCAGGACTCGCATCTAAATGTGATAAAAGATGATCTGTGTATCACAGGGCAAACTGGAGAAGTGTATTCTAATCTTACAGGAGAACCAGAGCTGATGGTCCAAAGGCTTTTGTGATACCGTGGAGTATGAATTACAGTTCAACCACTGGATGTGTGCATTGGAAATGTTGCCTTAATGTGTTGTCAAAATTCATCTAAACCTAGGAGATCTGTTGGGTTTTTTTGGTTGTGTTTTTTTTAAAAAGATGAAGTAAAAGAGATGAACAGAAGAAGGTTGGGATTTGAGAGGCGTTCTAATAACCAAGACCTAGAGATTGTGTGGTGCCAGTGTTCAGATGAACTTGCAAGTGCCTACAACAAAAAGAAGAACTTTGTTCTGGAAGTCACGTGCCTTTGAGGGAGCTGCTAACTCCAACACTCAGGCTCTGAGGTACAGTATAGCCATTTATTCTACTTCAAAAATGTCCCCAGAGGACTAAAAACTTTTTCAAGGCTTTTTCCCCCTGCTCTGGCACACGGTCCCTTTTCCATGCCTGCAGCTGTGAGCAGCACTTGTATTTGGCCTGTAATTTGGTGCAGTTTGGGACTTCCAAGTTCTCTGGTGCCCCTACAGTTCTTGGCAGCAGCAGAGTTGCTAAGCGGCCAGAACTTTTGATCTCCATTCAGCCTGCAAATGAACATTTCATCCAACACCTCTGTACCTGTGTTCCCCAGAACAATCAGACTCTTGATTGCCTCCTCCATCCCTCCCTCCCTTCCTCCCTCCCAAACCGGAGCACAGCGGAGTAGCTCCACAATGGATGACTATACTTCCAGCAGTGTCTGGAGGACTATAAATAGCCTTAAATAAATGCGTGTAAGGATCCAGCGTATTGTCTGAATGATCTAAAATTAGATTGCTCTAATGTTTGTGCATCAGTCTTCCTATGCTGCAGGAAAATGAATTTCTTTCCAAAGTATTTAAGCTTGAATTAAGGTTCCTTAAGGATGGGGGAGGGTGGGGAGGCTGCTTGAGGGGAAACTCCTGTAGGGATGGGTCCAGTTTTCTCATAAGAAGGAGACCAGTCACAGTCACTATGGAGGGAAAAATAGCAGCTGCAAGTTCCTGGAAAGCACAGATATATGTAGATGCAGCTTGTTCCCAAAATATCACCTTTAAGCTCTTTTTATTTTTCGCTTTCAAGGACATTCACACCTTGAATGCAACAAACATTTTGAAAGAGAAGTGGAGTGGAAAAGTCCCAGAGCACATTTCCTTTTTTTGCCTGGGATTAAATGACATTGTATGTCCTGTGTTCAAGGTATTTTAATTCTTGATCTCCAGCCATTCTTTGCAACACGTAACAGTAGCTATGTATTTTAGATAAATTTGAACGTTTCCTGATATGACCTGGAAATACCTGAGTTAGCTGTTACTCCTGTGAATAAGCATATTTGCTCATGCTATATAATGGAATAATGCTTTCTTATTCAAATATCTTGCTACTGAGTTAAGAGAACACAAATTTCAGCAATTTTAGTTTTCTATTCCCATCTTCACTCCCCAGTGTTTTTGGGGCGGA
>VZTH01003410.1:335579-346200 GCA_013397815.1 Aleadryas rufinucha | reverse complement strand
GGGGGTAGGGTTCCCCCTTCCCTGCCCCCACCGAAATATTCCAGTTAATCTATTTAAGAGGTTGTCCTGGACACTGGCCACTTTATTAGGTGATTCCTGAGCTGGGATACAAGCACTTGCAGAGAGGAAGCCAAAGGGGCTAAGAAGGAGGTCTGGCTACCTCCACCAGCTGCAGGCTCATGAGCGTTGCATCTGATTGTGCAAGAGCAGTCATAAAACAAGGAAAATGGGAGCAGCAGATTGGAAGTGGCTGGTTGTTCTGGGGGACTGTTGGAGACAAACAGCTTGAAAGTGAAANCCATGCCTGCAGCTGTGAGCAGCACTTGTATTTGGCCTGTAATTTGGTGCAGTTTGGGACTTCCAAGTTCTCTGGTGCCCCTACAGTTCTTGGCAGCAGCAGAGTTGCTAAGCGGCCAGAACTTTTGATCTCCATTCAGCCTGCAAATGAACATTTCATCCAACACCTCTGTACCTGTGTTCCCCAGAACAATCAGACTCTTGATTGCCTCCTCCATCCCTCCCTCCCTTCCTCCCTCCCAAACCGGAGCACAGCGGAGTAGCTCCACAATGGATGACTATACTTCCAGCAGTGTCTGGAGGACTATAAATAGCCTTAAATAAATGCGTGTAAGGATCCAGCGTATTGTCTGAATGATCTAAAATTAGATTGCTCTAATGTTTGTGCATCAGTCTTCCTATGCTGCAGGAAAATGAATTTCTTTCCAAAGTATTTAAGCTTGAATTAAGGTTCCTTAAGGATGGGGGAGGGTGGGGAGGCTGCTTGAGGGGAAACTCCTGTAGGGATGGGTCCAGTTTTCTCATAAGAAGGAGACCAGTCACAGTCACTATGGAGGGAAAAATAGCAGCTGCAAGTTCCTGGAAAGCACAGATATATGTAGATGCAGCTTGTTCCCAAAATATCACCTTTAAGCTCTTTTTATTTTTCGCTTTCAAGGACATTCACACCTTGAATGCAACAAACATTTTGAAAGAGAAGTGGAGTGGAAAAGTCCCAGAGCACATTTCCTTTTTTTGCCTGGGATTAAATGACATTGTATGTCCTGTGTTCAAGGTATTTTAATTCTTGATCTCCAGCCATTCTTTGCAACACGTAACAGTAGCTATGTATTTTAGATAAATTTGAACGTTTCCTGATATGACCTGGAAATACCTGAGTTAGCTGTTACTCCTGTGAATAAGCATATTTGCTCATGCTATATAATGGAATAATGCTTTCTTATTCAAATATCTTGCTACTGAGTTAAGAGAACACAAATTTCAGCAATTTTAGTTTTCTATTCCCATCTTCACTCCCCAGTGTTTTTGGGGCGGAATTTATTACCCAATGATATTTCATATAAACCTTCTAATACACTTGGCTTTTTAAAATAAATTGTGATTTGTTAGCAAAGAAAGCATAGAAAATAATTCATTGTTCTCTTGATTAAATTGCAGCATGACTGAAAGTAGTACCAGGGTTTTTTGGTTTTTTTCTACAGGTACCTGTTTATGCAAGCTTATTGTGCTAAGCTGCATAAGAAGGGTCCACTGCATCGAGACAAAATGAGCGATATCCTCTGTTGTGCTATCAAGCCAGAAACCAGGGCAAGGGAGGGGGCTCTGAGGCATTAGGGTGCCTTGGTACAGCTCTGTTGAACAGCATTAATAACATGTCTCTTGACTACTTACATGCAGTAAGGGACTTTCTCATTACACTGTATGTTGGACTCATAAATGCCATTCAGGTGTGAATTTACAGGTAAATTGATGACGTCTGTGGACTCTGGATGCTCACAGAAAGTCTTATATAGGATTCTGCGCACCCTGAGAAGATGTTTAAGGGTGCGTGTTAATCCTGCAAAGGGATCCAGTAGTTTCACATCTTCAATATTCAAGCTGCTCTGTGGGTTTAACTATTGGTTATCAGAGGGCAACAATTCAATCAGTGTTTGCATATGAAAAACTCGATTCCTTACAGCTTCTTTTGTAAGGAGCTGTAGATTTCTCCATATCAGATCCCAGTTTTCTTTGCTGTTTTTATCAGCCTTCTGAGGGAGATGATTTTTTTTAGCCTTTTAACACAGATACAAGGTGAAATTGTCTGTTCAAAATGAACTCTGTGTAAGGTGTATTATTGTGCTCATACTTTTGCATGCGTGAACGCATATGTGACTGTGCATTGAGATGCAAATCCAGGCAAATAATCCTTTCTTCCCTGAATTTTCATGCGAAGATCTGCAGTGTCGCTAAATTAGCAATAGTGAGTTTTAACCACACGAGGGAGTGATGCTTATCTGCACTGGGAACGCTGCAGTCCCTAGCAAGGCTTAGCACCTATTTACAAGATTAAAAGTCTGTATTTTCTATTCTTAGCACTGTTCTTTTGGTTTTTCTATGTCTCTTGGTGAAGTGCATGATAAAAAGAATATAAGTAGAAAGGATAAAGCAGAACACAGTTGATTATAAACCTCCAGCTACATCAACTTTCACCTGAAAATGGCAGAGTGGTTTTGAGCAGAGTGAATCCACCGAACCCTGGGTACATAGTGCCGAGCCTACAGCCTGCCTGAGACTGCGCTTCTGCCAGAGGATTTCTGTAGCAGAACTGAAAACTGCAGCCACATCTCCTGATTCTCCAAACCTACGCTTTCCTCTCTGACTCCATTCTGCTCCCTTGGAGGCAGTGATTGGAAATATAATTTTATTTCATTTTATTTCGTAAATTACCCAACAGCAAATGAGTTCAGAAAGCAAATGACTGTCTTTTGCTCCTGGAGGCTGCTNAAAGTGAGAGCAGCGTGGAAAGGAGGGGTGAGGAGCAAGGAGGATTGAGAGCTGGTCGGGGAAGTGCTATGGATGAGAAGTCTTCTGCAGTTCAGCTTGAGGTGCTGGGGTGAGAACCTGATAGGGAGGGCTGGTGTCCTGGTCTCCTGCAGGCAAGGGGGCGGCTCTCTGGAGGAGAAGAGTTCTAAGGGCTAAAGGTGTAAGTCAGCCTGAGGCTGGGAAACAGCCTCAAGTCACTGCTAAGAATTCTCAGATTCGTAGGTATTTGTAGGCTGCTGTGTGGATCCACACTGGGGATACAGATCCGGGTTAGAAGACTGTCTGCTGCCTCCTTATCTAGCCACTTAGTCAAAAAAATTCTCAGTGATCTATCATTAGTTAGTGACATGGCTTAACAGAAAACTCTTGCTGTCAATATGCACCCATCCCAGCTCCACCTGGAGTCCACGTGAGCTTTCTTGATTTACCAAAAAGTATAAGGCGAAAATAAAATTTAAAGGTGGTGTTATAAATGAAAGACATTGCCATTCTTCTGGAGTTTTTTTCCTTATATGCCATTTTGCATTTTGTTTTCATGCAATAGATCTCTCTTGGTAGGTTTTTCTACGTATCTTCCTTTTCATGGAAGACTAGAGAGCTGGTCTGTAATGCAGAGACATCACACTCTTAATGGCAGCCTTGTCACTGTTCATGGGTTCTCTTCTCTGGCAAAAATGAGAAATGACATGCATTTTACAGTAGCATAGCTGCAGCAGCCCCTGCTAGCCTGGTGCAGCCTTTGGACACCCAGCAGTGCCCTTTTCTTCTGGAGGATTTTACAGCTTTTTTTGGAGGGGGCAAAGGGAAGGGCCACGGTCAGCTTGGTCTGGGGGGGTTATTTTCTGGGTTCTTATAAGTGCATGTAGTAGTGCTCCACACTCTTTCCAAGCTTTCACAAGGGTTGTCAAGCAAAACTGTGAGGGTCTGTTAGTTTACAATCCATTTTTCAGACGATATCAATGTATCCGAATTTGTTTTTTCTGAGCTTGTTATGTTAAGGTAGTTCTTTTCCTGCTATGGGATGAACACAACTGAACTTTACATTGTGTCCATGCCTAGAATATGAAATTATGAGGAACAAATGTACCTCTGGCAATGTTCTTGGGGTAAGTAAGGCTGATGGTCGATTAGGCTGGGGGATTCAGTAGAAGTTTAAGTATTTGCACATGATAGAATTGGCGGATGTTAAAGAGTTTTATTACAGGGTTTGATCTAAGCTATAATAAGAGTCTGAGCCTAGAAACAGAAAATCGTCCTTCCCACCAACAAAGCTCCATGCATTTTTGACAGCCAACATGACCAAAAATGCTGGAGCTTCCCAATGGGTGTATCCCAAAGAAGAAATTTTTGTAATACAACCAGAAATGTGCTTTAGATCAGAAAGACTGGGTAGTTTTGATCTGCTTTTCTTTACATAGAAAAACTTGGCCTTAGTCAGAAAACCCTTTTTATAAAAGCTAGTTTTTTATCTATTTCTAGCTGTTTAGATGATTAATTGTTTTCCTCTGTCTCATTTCTCAAGGATGCTTGGATACTTAAGAGATGCATGTTTAATTCAACAACAGCTACATAGAAACATTTAGTCTGGGAAAGACTTTTAAGATTGAATCCAACCATTAACCCAACACTGCCAAGGCCACCACTAAACCATGTCTTGAAGTGCCTCATCTACACCCCCAGGGATGGTGCCTCAACCACTTCCCTGGGACAGCCTGTTTCACTGCTTGACAGCCCTCCACGTGAAGAAATTTTTTGTGATATCCCATCTAAACCTCCCTTGGCACGACTTTGAGGCATGCTTAGTTCAGTTGCCATTCTCCCTTCTACAATTTATTTGTAGAAAACTGAATTATCATGGTAGTTTTTGTGCCTCAAAGATCTTTCTGAAAACACAGATTCCCTCCAGCACCACTGGACCACGGAACTGTGTCCTCAGGCACTATGATATTGTTGCAGGTGCAATAGTGTGGCTTTCCTTCATGTAGCAAAGGCAGCGGTGAGGAGAAAAAGAGAATAGGGACACAGCTCCTGTTGGGTGCGTGAATATGCTAGTTTTAAGAAAGTTAGAGGCAAGCTAGATCTTTCCTGGCTTTTTTTTCTCTGCAAAATACCAGTTTTGATTCACAAACACACTGCTAGAGTGTTCCTGACAGCATCACTTGGAGAACATGGAAAGGAGTAATGCTTAGAAATGTTTTAGCAAATCAAGAAATGTTATGTAGGGGAAATACTTTCTAGTGGAATAATCAGGAAGAGAGCCAGAAGAAATCAGTGCTGAGATACAAGTGCTGGTGACCAGAAGTTTGAATTTGGTGTGGAAAACAAAACATTTTAGGTTCGAAGTTTTGATCTTCCTGGAAAGCAAACATAAAAGAAAAAAAATCACACAAAAAAAACCCCAACCAAGCAACAATACACCAACAAAACCAAACCAACCAAAATTATAAAAAATAAAACAAAACAAAAACCACACCCTAAAGCAAAAAAAAAAAAAGTGGCTGATAGGCAAGAGAGAGTTAGTTTCAGTACTTAAAGGACATCCTGGTTCACTTCTGGGGATGCTGAAGAAATGTCAGCATGATGAGAGCAGTGCTTCCACAGGGGAAGAAGGGATCTTTCAAGTTTGGCTTTGCCACTCTCATGAATTTAAGTGCTTCTGTTGTGCTTGGACATCCTGTTTCCTCTTGCTTTACTGAGATGATGCGATGAAGGAATAAAGCCATTTTTCAAAATATTTCTCATGCTCCTAAAACGTAGCTGTGAAGTGCACAACCTTATTCCTGTTTGTAGTGAAAGATTTCCGGTATCACATGATCAGTCGTTACTAATGAAAGATCACAAAAGTAAAGACAATAACAAACCAATATTCACCAAAAAGCTTAGCAAGACAAAATCATTGCATTTATAATTACCCTTTTAATTCCAGAGCTGCTCTGGGAGTTTTAGTATTGGGAGGGTTATTTCACCGATGACTGAATCACAGCACTTCTGCTTGAAAGAGCAGTATCAGTTTGACAACTCAGAGCTTTATTGCTCAACAGCTTTGAGCAGGAAGAGGAGCCGATAGTCATCTCGGAGGAGTTTGAGGACAGCTTCCAAAGCTGGAGCCTGGCCAGGAGTCTGGGCTAGGCTGTCTTGCTGAGAAGCCTGTGCCAAAGTCTTTCCCTTCACCCACAGCCATCCAGCACTTCACATTTTGGTCTTGTTCTGTAAATTCTGTCTGCTTTTTAAAAACACTCTTCTTGAAAACCTTATTTTAAAATACCAGTGCTCTAAAAATAGGACTTGTAATGCAAAAGCGGGGAATTTTTTTCCTCATCCACTAAGTGCTTCTGGATATGCTCATTTTAGACATGTTGTTCAGGTGTCAGCTGGATGCTTTAATGCTGTGACTATCCCATCTCATCTCCAGTTGGTGTTCAGAAACAGGCTGAACAGAGTTTCTTTCTGTTGCTTTCTAGTCCTGGGCAAGCAAAAGCTTATAGAAATTGTATGAATGTTACATAGGTTGGTTGTTTTCTTCTTGTTCCAATCTTCCATGTTCCCACTTTGTACATTTACACCAGTGGAAGAGCCATCATTAAACTTCATTATGCCCCCATTGGCTTGGAAATTACACCTCTTCCGTCCTTGAGGAACACACAGTACCTCAAAATACAGCTAGCCCAGAGCAGATCTGAGAATTTAACAAAGACCTATGTTTTATTACTGCATCAAACTTAGTTCTTTCCCTTGGTTTTCCTTTTACTTTTCTTTGTTTCCCTACTGGGTCCCAGTTTGGGTCCCAGTAAAAGATCTTAGATTTGATGGGTTGTATTGCCTAGGATTCCAAGTGAATCAGCACAGCTCTACTGCTTCAGACAATTTGAGTTTGTGTTTTGTTGGGGTTTTTTGTTGTTTCCCAGTTTTCTAAGGTTTCCCAGGTCTTTAGTGCTTTAAATGCTGAAGAGTTTATTCTGTACAGGGTAGAAAATCTACAAAAATGTAGCAGCTAAGAAAAAGGTCTTCAAATTCCTATACCTGTCCTTATGTGGCTGTATTCTTTCTGAGAACCAAATCTGGCTTTTTAAATCTCTACCTCTTTGCTGCATCCTTCATCTCTGCAGAGATACCCTGCTTAAGTAACTTTCCACTTACAGCAAAACAACCCAGATTCCTGTGCAGTGCATCAGCCTCACTGAAGAGGTGACGTTTATACAATAGTGTTACAATGGTAAAGCATTATTCTCCATCCCTCTCTCTCTTTTCAGGTCCTTTTAGTTTGTGTTGATATTGTGCTTATGTTCCAGATTATGTTAAGAACATTCATAAAAGTAGACTTATATGACCTTTCAAACTCTAGTAAACTGAAAAAAAATTCACTTTTATTACAGCAAGGAAATTCTGTGTTAAGGGGGGTTTTCAATTTTGGTAGTGAGAAAGATGAGTGCTTTGCATCTCTTGGGTATCTAATTGTCAGCAAGGTGATGGAAAGGCAGCTCTCCTCTGCACTGTAACTGGCTCAAAGAATGACCTAGGGATAAAACTATTTAACTCCAGGTTTTTACACCTGGCAAAGCAGTGGTTGGTATCACTGATGAGTATTGCTCCCAGCTGCAGACGGATGCTCTCTGATGCAGAACAATGATACGTTAAGTCTTAAAGATGCAGGAAACAGGACTCACAGGCCACAGATTTCTGAAACTCACAGAGGACTTTTGAATGCCTTGATTTTTGTCACTCTTCTTGATGCCAGCTGCTTTTGAGATGCCTGTTTGTTGCACTCACCACCAAGCCATCTTCTTAAATGTTCCTTTTAGGATTTCAGCTTGGCTTCACAGAAAAATACACTCAAAAACATTAATGATTTTTTGAAATGTCTGACTCTTTGAAAAGCATTTGGAGCTTATTAGCTGAAAAGCATTACAAGCAACTGTGAAAGTATTAGGAAACAATACTGTGAAACACACGGAGCATTTGGCTAGGACAGGCTCTGGATGTGCCATTCACTCAGTATATGCTGTCAACCACTTTTCTTTGTGTGCCTACTGTGCAAAAGAATTTTTTTCCACCTTCAGAGTATATGAATTGTATTTGAGACCAATAACAGGGTCACCTAAAGGAATTTAGAGACCTTGGACTTGCGAATTCTTGTCCACAGTCCAGGGATGGTTAAATGGCACATGCACTATGAGTGGATCAGGTTGTCTTTATTGTGCTGAAGATGAAGGTGTCAGATTTTTGTTGCACATGGATAGATCCATTTAGTGATATGATTCCCTTACATGTATGCAGCTCTATCCCCAGAAAAACAACTTGCCCTAACAGAACATCTCTGTCCCTTGTGCTTTTTCTGTGCCATGGTGAGGTTTTTATGGTCGTATACTATGAAGTCTCGTAGTCGTTACTGTGTCTGGCAGCTGTATGGCAAATAATGGGTGCTCTCCAAATCAGGCTCTATAATTCAAGCCCTTGCCTTAAGATGACACCACTTAGCTGAAGAGGCCCCATGGCCATGTGAGGACTGATTTTCACAACAGGAATCCTTACCTTTGGTTACTGAGAAGAGCCCTGGGTCTTTACAGTCTTTTGCCGTGCTCCCTTTGTAAAATGGAGATTTTTGAGTTATATCTTATGTATACATATTTATACATTATTTCAAATTTTATATATTTATATATATATAAATGTAAAAAACAGTCACATAGCAAAGAAAAAGCAAAATGAAACATCAAAATACAGGACAAAAGCCTGTGGAAGGACTCTGCATGCAAATATGTATGTATATGTGTATATACACATGCACACACAACTTTCTGAATGCTTTCTGGTTACATCCCAGTCACAGCTATGATGTATCCAGGATGTTTAGGTGATTGGTTTCCCTATGGTGCTTTTTGTGTCACATATAAATAATACTGTTTGAAATAGATAGCTGCTATGGATCAGGAAAGAACTTGATCAGAATGGCACAGAGAATTTCTTGGAAATCTGTCTCACTTAATTGTTTGTGAAGCAGGATTTTTTTGTTTCTTTTTGAAAACCACCTGTCAGCATAAGAGCAGAATTTTTATGTCTGTGATTGTTTTATGTCAGTGTTTGTGTACCATAGACTTACTGTCTTCTAGTAGAAGTTTTCTCATAAACAACAATTATATATATCTATATTTATATAAAATACATTTTAATTTTGTTTTCCTTTTAACAAAATATTCTGTATTTCATGAGGTTAGGGATTGTTTTTGCCAAGAGACTGGTTTTTGCCACTTGTAAAAGTCATTACTACTGGCTTCAGTCAAGATGGCCAAGTGCAACATACGGAATTGCTGTTCTGTGGAAATGTGTTTATTTTTCCAAGAGGTGATTGTGGCTCCCAAAATAGCTTCTGTATGACTGTGTAGTAAATTTTAGATTTGCCAGTCTTGGCACCATCCTTTCAAACAATTTATTTCCTCCTCCATATTACTGCAATGGTATCTTTAATGAGTATATGTCTCACACAGTCACAAGGGCAATTTGAGACCATCTCATTTCCTGGTAAACATGCAGCCTTCAGTGAAATAAGCTCTTCTGCATTTTAAGTTGTGTGCAAACTTTCACTTGCATTTATTAGCACTTCCTCAGATCAGCCAGTGGATATTATAGCAGAAAGTAAAAAAGAAGACTTTTATTTTATTCAATTCTTGGGTGAGAAGAGTAAGAGGAAATAAAAGCATAATGTTTATTTTTACTTCTTTTTTAGTATTAATATTGCTAAAGTGGTTAGTGCAAATAAAGCTTGATTTCTTTTATTCTAATAAGACCCTTGAATATCTGTCATGGTTTGACCCCAGCTGGCAACTAAGTCCCACATAGCCGTTCACTCACTCCCCTCGATGAGATCAGGGAAAGAATCAGAAGGGTAAAAGTGAGAAAACTCAAGGGTTGAGATAAATAAATTTAATGGGTAAACCAAAAGCAACACACACAAGCAAAGAAAAACAAATAATTAATTCAGCATTTCCCACAGGCAGGCAGGTGTTCAGCCATCCCCAGGAAGGCAGAGCTCCATCACACATAGTGGTGACTTGGGAAGACAAACACCATTACTCTGAATGTCCCCACCTTACTCCTTCCTCCCACTTTGTATACTGAGCATGGTGCCATAAGGTCTGGAATACCCCTTTGGTCAGTTGTGGTCAGCTGTCCCAGCTGTGTCCCCTCTCAACTCCTTGGTACCCCCAGCTGCTNATCACACATAGTGGTGACTTGGGAAGACAAACACCATTACTCTGAATGTCCCCACCTTACTCCTTCCTCCCACTTTGTATACTGAGCATGGTGCCATAAGGTCTGGAATACCCCTTTGGTCAGTTGTGGTCAGCTGTCCCAGCTGTGTCCCCTCTCAACTCCTTGGCACCCCCAGCTGCTCACTGGTGGGGTGGGGTAAGGAGCAGAAAAGGCCTTGACTCTGTGCAGCCCTGATAAGCAACAGCTAAAACATCTCTGTGTTATCAACAGTTTCCAGTACAAATCCAAAACACAGCCCTATACCAGCTACTATGAAGAAAATTGATTCTATCCTAGCCAAAACCAGCAACAATCTTTTCAGCCAAAAAGACACTGACAGGTATAGAAAATTGGTAGAAGTTTTATCTGAAAACCAGGGAGAAATCTCAAAGCATTCATCAGTGATTGGGAGAAATAACATATTACAGGGATGTTGCAACATGAAGAAAACATCAGAAATGCAAAGAAGGCAGAAGAAAGGGTAAAGAAACACAGGAAGGTCTATCTGAGGACACCAGCAATTAGAGGGCTGGTTCTCCTTGCTATTTGA
>VZTH01003410.1:312927-335315 GCA_013397815.1 Aleadryas rufinucha | reverse complement strand
ATATCTATATTTATATAAAATACATTTTAATTTTGTTTTCCTTTTAACAAAATATTCTGTATTTCATGAGGTTAGGGATTGTTTTTGCCAAGAGACTGGTTTTTGCCACTTGTAAAAGTCATTACTACTGGCTTCAGTCAAGATGGCCAAGTGCAACATACGGAATTGCTGTTCTGTGGAAATGTGTTTATTTTTCCAAGAGGTGATTGTGGCTCCCAAAATAGCTTCTGTATGACTGTGTAGTAAATTTTAGATTTGCCAGTCTTGGCACCATCCTTTCAAACAATTTATTTCCTCCTCCATATTACTGCAATGGTATCTTTAATGAGTATATGTCTCACACAGTCACAAGGGCAATTTGAGACCATCTCATTTCCTGGTAAACATGCAGCCTTCAGTGAAATAAGCTCTTCTGCATTTTAAGTTGTGTGCAAACTTTCACTTGCATTTATTAGCACTTCCTCAGATCAGCCAGTGGATATTATAGCAGAAAGTAAAAAAGAAGACTTTTATTTTATTCAATTCTTGGGTGAGAAGAGTAAGAGGAAATAAAAGCATAATGTTTATTTTTACTTCTTTTTTAGTATTAATATTGCTAAAGTGGTTAGTGCAAATAAAGCTTGATTTCTTTTATTCTAATAAGACCCTTGAATATCTGTCATGGTTTGACCCCAGCTGGCAACTAAGTCCCACATAGCCGTTCACTCACTCCCCTCGATGAGATCAGGGAAAGAATCAGAAGGGTAAAAGTGAGAAAACTCAAGGGTTGAGATAAATAAATTTAATGGGTAAACCAAAAGCAACACACACAAGCAAAGAAAAACAAATAATTAATTCAGCATTTCCCACAGGCAGGCAGGTGTTCAGCCATCCCCAGGAAGGCAGAGCTCCATCACACATAGTGGTGACTTGGGAAGACAAACACCATTACTCTGAATGTCCCCACCTTACTCCTTCCTCCCACTTTGTATACTGAGCATGGTGCCATAAGGTCTGGAATACCCCTTTGGTCAGTTGTGGTCAGCTGTCCCAGCTGTGTCCCCTCTCAACTCCTTGGCACCCCCAGCTGCTCACTGGTGGGGTGGGGTAAGGAGCAGAAAAGGCCTTGACTCTGTGCAGCCCTGATAAGCAACAGCTAAAACATCTCTGTGTTATCAACAGTTTCCAGTACAAATCCAAAACACAGCCCTATACCAGCTACTATGAAGAAAATTGATTCTATCCTAGCCAAAACCAGCAACAATCTTTTCAGCCAAAAAGACACTGACAGGTATAGAAAATTGGTAGAAGTTTTATCTGAAAACCAGGGAGAAATCTCAAAGCATTCATCAGTGATTGGGAGAAATAACATATTACAGGGATGTTGCAACATGAAGAAAACATCAGAAATGCAAAGAAGGCAGAAGAAAGGGTAAAGAAACACAGGAAGGTCTATCTGAGGACACCAGCAATTAGAGGGCTGGTTCTCCTTGCTATTTGATTAGCAGATCTTGTCAATGACAACGATTAAGGCTGTGAATCCTGATAAATTTATTAAAAATGCACTGTATGGTATTTTCACTTGCTGCAGAGCAGCCTGATTAAGCATTTCCCTCCATGGCACCCTTGTGTGGGCTCTGTTGCTAAACTTCCACAACAAGTTACAACATCCTTCATGCCTTGTGGGACAGAAGCCAAGGTGCCTTACGAAGAGGATGCATCCCTTTTCCTGCCAGGGGATGGAAAGGGACAATGAAAAATAGATTAGAAGAAGCAGTGACTGTCTTTGGGAAGGGTGGCCGGTGGTCTGGGACCACCTTGCTGAGAGCAATGGCAGGTGACAGCTGTTTGGAGAGGGGACGTTCCTCAGCAGAGTCCCATCCACAGCTCTATTTATCAGGGCTTTACCAAGGACAAATGTTTGGGGCTGGAGAGCACAGGGCTGTGGTGCAGGGGGAACTTTCTGCTCGTGAGCTCTCAGCGTTTTTCAGCTCTGTAGGGAAGATCTGAACTGCTTGGATATAACTGCTTGGGATGGGGCAAGTGTGGTGCTGTCTTCTGCAAGGTCTCATTTTAGAAACAAGCTTTATCTCACAGTCTGTCCTTGTCAGAAATAAACTAACAGGCCTGTTCTTATTCTCAAAAAATTACTTCTGGTCCCAAATGATTATTTTCTTCTTTTTGGGAAAGAGATTTACAACTGAAATACCACAAAAATTGAGTTGTTGCTTTACTGATAAGGTGATGTTTACATTTACTTGTGGACTGCCTCTGTAACACCAGCTAAAGACAGATAGCAAATCTTCCAGTCTACCTAAACCCAAATGCTTTCCACCTTTCTTTCTGTTCAGCTTTAATGCCACATTGTCTTATATACTGAGTTATGACAATTAGTAGTAGAAAAATCCTTTAAAAAATACTGAAGGCTTGACTTATTTTTATATCCATAAAGCTTCTGTAATTTCTCAGCTGTCTTGTATCTTCAGAGAAAACTCAGAGTATCAGCAGAGTAAGCGTAGTGTGGGAGGGGTTCAGCTGAGGCATAAATTAACTGTATTTCATTTCCCCTTAATAAAGAATTTCAGTTTTTCCACAGCTAACTGTATAATCAATTTGATCCCCTGCTGGCTTGCTAACTTGCTGTTGGCTTTGCTTCAATAATATCAAGCCTGTAATGAGGGAAATGGGAGGCTCTAATCACACAGAGGAGAAATAAGCAGCTGCAATTGAACGTGTAGTTTAACTGTGCAGAATTTTGCTGCGGCTTTTATCACTGAAGAGCTCCAATACATTTCCCCCCATGTCCGCCTTGCTTTGGAAACTAAAAAGCAGTGTACTCCTCCAGACTCATTAATCATATTTCACTGATTGGGTGACACTAAATACTTAAATCCTATTCAGTTTTCAGCAGCCTTGAGCTTACTCCTTCATCTCTGTAAAGTTTTAGCTGTAAGCTGTACTTGCGTAGCCAGGGTGCATTGCAGCTCTGCTTTGCTCTATTAGTAATGTCACATAATTCGTTCCATTCTGCTGTGAAATTGTTAGTCAAAGTATGCTTTAATTGTAACATTATTGTGCCACAAGTCTGGGAGTGCTTATAAAGAAAAAAAAGGATAAATACAGTATAATAACTGCTGAGTTTGTTTTTCCTGCCTTCACCATGCCTAGAAATTATACCCTGTGTTATGGGTTTGTTCAGTTACTCACTTGTAATTCCACATTTTTTTTCCAACACTTTGGGTATACAAGACACAAGTTAAACATACAAGATAAACAAAGATTATCTTTAGTCACAGTATCACCAGACAAAAGACTCTCCTGAGCTAGCAGTCTCCACGCCTACATTTCTATTTCTGCTCTTCATTCCAAATGCTCTACTTCTCGCTGCAGATAATCTGCCTGGCAGAACTCTGCAAAAAGGAAAGTCTTTGTGTCAAATTAAATGTTTTTGCTGTTTGTCTGGGTTTTCTTTTTTTTTTGTTTGGATTGGTTTTTGTTTGTGGGGGAATGACTTCTTCTTCATATTTGAATTTTTTTTCCTGCCAGTGCATGGGGAGAATAACTGGTGAGAAGAAGTGGGGGTTAAAGTTCAATTTTAGTTTTCTGCGTCATTTGATCTCATTTTGACTTGTGGCCATGTGATCAGGCAGAATTCAGTGCAAGGAGAGGCAGAGTGGGGGAGGCTGAGCCAGTGACAGAAAAGCTTTGAACAGAAGTAAAGATCATTAACTAAAATTTGTTTTTTTTTACTCTTTGCCTTCCCCCCCCAAAAAAAATTAATATAAAATTATACTTCATAAACAATTTCTTGTTGCATCATGTCTTGTTTTGGAATCCCCTATATGCAGAGCCCTGATGAAAAAAACCCTTTTTTATTGGACACAAGCATCACAAGTCAATATTGCTGCAAAGTTATCTGCCTATTTTCTGTGTCATTAGAAAGTCCTTGATGTCATTCCAGAATATGTGCACTGTTTATGATGAAAATTTAAAAACCAAAGTGATGTAAATGTAATTAGGAAAACAATCTCGGTTTGATTTATAAACAGGATGATGCTTACCATTTATTCTGCCAACGCAGGGCATATAACAGTGCATGAAACGGCCCTCTTTTTGAGAGGAAAGAGATCAGAACTCATTCGTCACCTTTTTTTCCAGCTTAGAATGGCTGTCACACCATGTGTGCATGCAGGCAGGTATGTGAACACGTGGGTGCCTGCTCAGGTATCGGGAAGCTGACAGGAGCTGGGATGGCTCAATGCCTTTGCACTCTTTCAGTCTCAGAGGACCACGCTGTTGCCCACAGTGCCAGAGCTCTGTTTTTTCTACTCCTGTGTTTGAGCAGAACTCATTATATACAGCCCAAAACCAGAGCACAGAAGAAATCCTGTGGGCCACAGCCTGGCAGGGTGGAGTCCTGAAGATGCTGTCTGGGGCTGAGCAGCAGCTGGAGGTGCCATGCTGGAGGCAGTCTGGTTGCAAATCAGGGATGAACCAAGTTCATGTGCTTTTTTCAAACATCATGGAAGACCACCAAAGGAAGAGGCTTTGAGGAGTGAGGGATCCTAGATATGTGAT
The DNA here is from genome assembly GCA_013397815.1 of Aleadryas rufinucha. NCBI lineage: Eukaryota > Metazoa > Chordata > Aves > Passeriformes > Aleadryas > Aleadryas rufinucha. The sequence goes on along the minus strand of VZTH01003410.1, from coordinate 330,758 downwards.
GTGAGCATTCTCTGATACTGTTTTGTATGCTGGCTGGACTGAGCAGTTCCCCTTTCATGTTGTTTTCTAGTAGGATCCCAAGATTTATGCAGCAGAGGAGGCTTTCTATCTTGGCTCAAAAGACAGAGTTACATTGCCTTTTAATTCTGGTGAGTCACCATTTTCAAATCTGAGTGCATAAAATTAAGGATGAGAAGCATGTTGTTTTGGTTTTAGCCCTTCAGAAAGGAAAAAAAAAAAATTAATGAAGTTTTATGGTTCTCCCTCTGCATAAGGAAGAGTGGTTCTTATTACAACACTACCACTCCAAAGTTTCAGAGAGTAAAAGCAGCACTAAGGAAGAAGTGGACAAAAACCCTACTGGGGCTGTAGTAGTTGCTTTCATATTTATTAGAAACTAGGCCGGAAATCACCTACCCTCAAGACATTTGCCAGTAGCAGCCATTACCTGAATCACTGATTGAGGGAGAAGAGCTAAAAAGTCTTGAAATAGAGTCAGGGACAACACAATTTAAAGGAAGCTTTGGCAGGATGAAGGAGTACCAAAGTCTAACAGTGGTGGTGCTCTTTGCTAAACAGCGAAGTTTGTGGCTTTACACTTCAAATGATTTAATATGATTTGAGTGTCAGTTTTCAGAATGACACATTATTAAAACGTTGGTCAGAATTCTTGTGAAAAATGCAAATAATGAGCCCCTGGTCCTCATGATGAATATTGTTCATGAAATAATTTAAGAATTATTGAGAGCACATACATCTGAAAAGAAGCTGCTTGTCTTCTCCTTTCAGATCTTGACTCTTTTGTTGTGACTGATGGAGATGTCATTTGGCATAAGGCCTTTGCAAAATGAAGCCTTTCTCCATGGGACTAGCAGAGAGAATGACAACCCATTTCTAATTTGTCACCATTCTTCTGCAAGAGACTTTGAATGGTTTCTGGCTGGAATGAATTGACTCAATCAAAAAATATACCCATTGCCAACCCCTTCCTTCATTTCCCTCCATCATGTTTTATCCAATGTTTCCAAACTTTGCCTCCTGTAACATTTGTGAAGGGGAAATTTCAAAACCTCTTAAGAGTTTAATGTTCTTGCAACCTTTAAGACCTTTTCTCTCTTTCTACCCTTCATTTCAGTTCGTCTCAATCTATGCCAGTGTGCTGCACGTCTTCTGGGAGTGAAAACTGAGCCAGATTTAACTAGCAGGAGTATCTTTCTCTGCTCTATTAGATGAGAAATGCCACAGCAGCAGCCTGAATTTTGCATCCTTTTTGTGCAACTGCATCATGTTGTGAAACCGCCTCCAAATCGCTGTCTAGTGTCACCTGCAGGGCTGCCTGGGCATGCCTGCTTCCGCTGCTCTGCATTCCCTTCACTGGCTTTGCCTCTACTCTCCCTACAATAATTTTTGAAGATCGTTATTGTATTTTCTTACACTGTTTTCATTGTCTCTGGTTTTTGTTTTGGCTTTGTTTTTTATGCTACCTCCATTCTCATTAATGCCATTAGACCCTCTCATTTTAGCATTATGTGACGTGATTAGCAGGTTGTTTACAACATGCTCTGCTGTTGTATTAATGAAGCTGCTAAATGAGATGAAACCAGTTTATAAACCTCCTTAAGCTCATAGAAAGCTAAATAAACTCACATTCTCACTGCTTACCTTTCTGGTTTTTAAAGATGTCTTTAAATGGCTTTCAAGCCATGTAAGTCAGCTTGAAGTCACTCTTTATGGAAGATTAACAAGACACATCACCAACCATCTCACAAACCTGTGAAACAGGCCCTGCTATTATTTCATGAGGACAGCCAGGTTGGGGATTACAGGTATTACTTCCATTTGCAAATTATTTTAAATAAAATTGTATCATCGATTTTTTAAAGCAATTGATATTTCTTTCAGGTATATTCAGATCCTTGCTGCACCTTACTTGGATCAATCATTTTCTCTTGTGATCTGCTGCCTTGCAATAAAAATCAAAGCATTTGAGCATTTCCTTTATGAGGTTGCTCATTACAAGTCTGGATAAGGTATGTAGAAAGAGAAATGTTCTCCAGAATACTCTCTAGTAATTTCTGACTTTTAATTTAGAGAGTAGGCACCCATATGGCTACAGGTCCAGACTATGGGCCGTAAAAGACACTGGATGCAAGGAAAAAGAAAAATGAAGATTTGAGTAGACCCAAATATAGAGCCTTCTATACTTTCTTTCTGGTCTCAACTTTCTCCAGAATGTGCTCAAATACCTTTGAACAGTTGTGTCTTACTTCTTCTGGACACCAGTCTTGATTGTTGTGGATATCCTACACATGGGTATGTTAAAAAGTTTTACCTGCAGCTTTCTGGCTGAAAAATAAAGAGCATGGTAACAGTAGCAATAAAAATACAACGTGTAGCACTTTATAGTTTTATAATGCTCTACAGAAATTAAAGCACCACTGCATCCTGTGTTGTTAGTATTAATTGCACCAACTTATCATGGTAATATGGTCAGAGAGGATTTTGTCAGCATCACACAGCACTGTGGTTGGGTTGTCACACTGAAAGTTATTGGGCATTCCTGGCTTTTAGTCTGGTACTTTCCCAAAACATTCAATACATCTGATATGGGTTTGCTTGCTAGTGGTTATTCTGATGCACTGGGAGGTTGTTTCTTCATCTCACAAATAAGCTGGAATTGTTTTCTTCATAGTTTTATCAGATAGGATGCTGCATTTTAGTGTTTTGAGGAGGTGTGATGTGTTAATATTCATTGTTGGACATTCCACTGTATTCTGCCTCTGCCCAAAATTTTCACAAGAGTCAGTCAAAATATTCATCAAACTTTGTGCTGTTATCTATTTCCTGAAGGTATTTTCAGGCCACAGTTTTAACAAATTGCTAGTTATTCCTTGTGCCCCAGTTTCTGAGAAAATATCAGAGGGGACCTGATTTTCAGAAAGCATTGAGGACAGGAGAACAGACCACATAAAATTTTCAACTACCCTGAAATTACAAACTCTTAAATCTTGACCATCATTGCATTCATTTCCCCAGATTTTACCCTGTATTTTGCATATCATCTAGTATTAGAACTAACAAGTGTTTTCTCTTTCTGTATATTTGCTGTAAAACTTATCTAATTGAAGAAATTTCAATGAATGTATAATTTCTGTGCCATGCTGGATTTATAATAATTATTCTGACTGTGTTAAAACTATGTAAATACCAGAGTTAAATCCCTCTCTCAATTGATTTTATCTTGCCTATTTATGATATAATTTAGTATTTTTCACTTTGTTTTTATAGTTTGCTTGGAGCTGGAGCTTGGATGGTCCCACTATGTTTCTCCTTACTTTTACTTATTCATACCAATTTTCAACATTTTTTTCTTAGGATATCAAAGTGCTTTCACCAATTTCATAAAGATACCTTGCTCTCCTGTCCTATATTCTCCTTTCTGCAGAGTGACTGATGTTTTTTTCCTTTTGAAATTTAATGCAGCTATAATTTTCTTTGACTTTCATCCTCATCTTCTAATGAAATTAACTATTCATGTCACAAAACTTGTGCTCAGTAAAAACCAAAGATCTGTTTTGTGTCTCAAATTATATTATAGTATTTCAGTGAAGGGCTTGGAGAACTGTTCTTCATTTCTTAATGGAATTCTAAGCAAAACCATGTTAAACAAGGATTTTTTTTTTTTTTACTCTCCATTATTTTGTTCATTTTGAAAGATGATATCTCAGTTTTTCCATGTGGAGTTTCTACGTTCATTCTCCAGCTAACCTAAGAAAAATATGTTGTTTACTTTAAAAGATTTCAAAGTCTGGACAAGCTAAGATAGGGAGACTCAAATCCATTTGCATGACAATATTATACTACGGGTTGTATATTCTTTTCTTCTACAGAAATGGGATTATGGCACGAATATACAGGATTTCTTATCCATATAATTTGATGGCAGGAAATATTAAAATAAACTATAAACTCAATTTGCAGCTTGTCTTAGGGAGGAAATTGGGATATTACTGGGTAAAATACACATTGCAGACTAGCAACTAAAAAACATGGATTTGCAGAAATAGAACGATTACATAAGGTTCTCTGTCATTTTCTTTCAGTAACATTGAATATAATTACCTTACCATTTATCTCAGTAAATGTTAGGTTCCCAAACAAAGCTACATAAACAGAAATTTTTGTATCCCTTAAAAAAAAGAACCATGAAGAGACTACAACTACAGCTACTAACTATATTGATGAAGCTTCTACACCTTAATTCATGCAATCAAATTAACTATGGAATTAAGTCCAAAGAAAACAGTTATTACTTTGTGGGAAATTTGCTTCTACAAACAGAATTAGTATACTTTGTTAATTTTTTGCAACAATGAGAGCCTAAGTTTTAAAGCTGTTGATAGTCTAATTAGTTCGTAAGTGAATTAATTGCGTATGGAAGGTGTTCTATGTAGATACAAGGAAATTGCAAAGTAAGTTTTGCTGCTGTGAGCTCCATCTCTGTGCATCAGGCCCATTGGCATCAGACATGCTTTCCTTATGCTCATTTTGGGCCTGTTCGTGTATGAGAAGTCAAAATGGGTGCCTGTCAGTACCCACTCCTGAGGCTGCTCCTCTCTGGCGTGCTGCTGTCTGGTACCCAATGTTGTGTGGCTTCTGATGAAATGCGTTGCCTATGGCTGGCAAGGAGGGTTGTCCTTTGTTACCATTGGATAGGGACTTTTATTTTTCCAACCTCCTCCCCCACCATTAAACTGCTGTCCAGGTTTCAAGAAAAGAAGTTTCACCAAAAAAAAAAAAAAAAAAAAAAAANAAAAAAAAAAAAAGGCGCAACATTTGCTTTCTTTTTAAAAAGCAAGAAACAAGTAAACCTTAGAATGTTTATTATTTTTGTGTTGTTTCTTCACATAACTACTGCTTTGAATTGACAGTAGTGCAATTTTTTTCTTCCTGGTGCTGTGAGGAACTGCTGAGTTTGAGCACTGGCTTTGGAGAGCTGGGGAAACACATTACACTTGCCAGCACCTACTGAGGCAGGTGCCCCAAGCTCCAGCCACCCCTGGGATCATGTCCTTCTCCCCTCATGGCCTCCCCTCTGGCTGTGTTTGGTCAAGATGGAAAAGAAAGCAGCTTCTCTGTTGAAAAGGGATGTGCAGATTTTTTTAACAGTCTCAGTGAAAGAGGAAGTAAAGACCAAGAGAAGATGTGATAGAGGTAAGGGTTGGTTTAAAGAAGTGCAGCTGGGGCAAGAGTACCCCACTAGAAACTGTCCAGGTGACAATCCAAGAGGTGTATATTCATGCCTCAGTCCTGACTTGGACTAAAAAGGGCCCCTTGGCCCAGGTGTTAAATAATATCTCATTACTTTGGCTAAGAAGTACAAAGCAGTTGTTTTGTTTTCTAGAAGTTGAATGCTTGTATTGCTTTTTTCACAAATGAAACCATGCTGGGATTGCTAGTTTTTGTCAACTTTGAGAGTTTGGCTTCCATAGTAGTTTTGTTCAGAAGTTTTACAAGGACCTGAAGTATTTACAAGTACCTTCAGTGCCTAAAGTCTTGCCTGATTTGCAATACCTGAACACCTATTGCATCAGGAACCCCCAAAACACACAGGGGTTTGGATGTGACAGTAGGGCTTGATTATTGGTGTATAAACCACAGCAACTGACTGTGAAATAGTACAGCTGATCCGTGCTTTTTAATAGAGTGAAAAATCTAGTATATTTAGGGAATTTTAAGCCTTCAGTTTGGAGCTGATACACTGCAAGCTCTTTGGCTTCCAGTGCCTTCCTCGTTCCAGCATTTCCTCCTTAAAACAGGCAGTAAGGAGCAGTATCAATAGGAAGAGCTTGCAATTCAGTGAGAGGACTGCTGCTGGCTGGAAAAAAAGCATAGGGTGCAGCCAAAGCAAGGCTGTCTGTGGTCTGCTTTCAGTGCTGTACGACTTAGTTTGCTCTGTGTGAGCGACGTCAGCGCTGCAGTTCCACCCCATTTCATGGGGCAAGGAAAGGGTAACTCACGGCATTCGTTGGAAAAAGAGCTGACGCAGGGGTTTGATGCAGATTTCTACCTACCTGTGTGTGAACCAGTTACACAAGAACTACAAAGTGTTCTTGTCCTCTTTTTATTTCTTTCCACTAAGTGGTAGTTGCACACACTATGATTTGAGTTAGGGTGAGGTTCCTTTCTGCTTGTATTTAGAATAATACTTGCATTTACAAAACACAGTGTAGGGTTGCAGCTTCACATTGTGCCTTTTGGCAGCTTTTTTCAAGAAAAGCTATATTTCAGTGTAGAGTCTATCTTTATTGCAATCTGTATGAGATTTTCTCATGTGTTTCTATCTGGATTATAGGTTGGTAGGTAGGTCTTAGAGAAACATATGAAGTTTGAGATTGCTGCAGGTATAAAGAGATATTTCCATACCTTGACTATTCAGGAACTTAATTTTTTTTTTTTCAATAAACCTTTCCACTTGCTCTGAAGTGGCAATTCATTCATGATTTGGTTATGGATTATGGGATATCTAAAATGTATGCACATTTCCTTGTTTAAGAAACAACTTCATTTTCAGTTTCACCTTAATTTGCATTTCATTTCCAGAATTTCTTACTCCAGTCACCAAATTGGCATGGTGCATGAAAAGAGGAGAAATTATCTCTTGAAAGTGGTCTTGTTTATTAGAGTTTTATCTGCTCAGAAATTCATGGTTTTATCTTTTCTTCTTTTAGCTTCTATTACTTTATCTTTTGCCTTGACTCCAGCATGTTTACTTACAATGGTTATGAATAGTTACAGCTGGTGATTTTATAGATGTCATTTTATATATATAATGTGTATAGAGGCACATTTCTAGATATAATACATTATGTTAGAAGTGATACATATAGGTTTTAAAAGCAACATAATTGAATGGTGGTGTTCAGATGAAATTCCAGATGTTTAAATACTCTGCCTCTACAAAATAAACAGCATTAATTAGAAATTACTCTTGCATTACTTCTTCATTCCATTGTTTGGGGTTTGCCAGCTCACTTGATTTTCTTGTTTGAGTTATGTGAATTAGGAAGGCTTATAGACATAGGCAAGCCTACTACTCCCTGCTTATGTTCTCCCTGATCTCCATGATTACAATTTATTTTTTCTAGCTTTTGACAGAATAGTGAGAAAATATTAGGAAAATAAGCTCGCATAATGAGTAAATTGCAATTTATTACTATATAGCTGGAGAGGCCTTCTGATGTTTAAACAGAAATATAATACCTGACTTGTCTAGCCAATGTATTTTCTTACTCCTCTTAAATTTGCAAGTATTCATAAACAATATGTCAGTGAAGGGGATGCTAATAAGACAATGTGGAACTGAACACACTTACTTTAAAGTAATCAATCAAATAGAATTCCTGAATAATATCACAAGTAGTTCCTCCATAGAAAAGGCACATAATCAATTTAACAGGAATGTGTAATATTTTACTCAGTTTTTATGGGTAGATTACAAACTAAAAATTTGACTAAGATAACCAGTATAGAAAACCAAACCATGTGTGTGAAAAGTTTCTATATTTATGAATATCAACACATTCAAAATTATACACAAGTTATACACAATTATACATTGATTTCCTTGAATAGAGCTTGTTCTACATGTCACAATCTTCCTCTATGATTGCTATTCAAAGAAAATAAAAGATTTTATCAAAGTAGTAGGGGATGAGATTTAAGTAATTTCAAAATAAAAAGCTTTTTTTGCTTGCAGAAGTGCTTTGCCTCAAAATTGTAAGTATTTAATGAAAAGTGAATTGTTAGGTTTTTTTTAAATTTATATCATTTTAACAGAAAAAAAAAGAAATACATGAATCTACAATAATGAGTATGAAAAACAATCTTAAAAAAAAATTACATCAGTAGTAAATAAATTCAACTAAATGCGTGTTTGGAAGGTATATTGTATTATGCATGATTTTGTCTTGGAAGAACCAGCCAAAACCAGGCCCACCAGCTTCAAACAAACACATTTCAGTTTCTAACTCCAAATAGCTTAAATAGCCTCCTGATTAGCAAGGTGCTTAGGCACATAAGTAGTCTCAGCGAGTATCCTCAGCAAAGCTAAATATATTTGCCAAATCACTTACCTAAGGGTGTCTCCTGAATTTTTTGAATTGTTGCATTGTTTACCCTGCTCTAGTTTCTACCAAGTGACTCAACAACAGTTTAACAGCTGCTGGAGTAGGACACCTCTCTGTCATACCAAACCCTGTACTTGGCCAGTTTTTCATTGTTCCCTTTAAGTCCAGTCTCTAGGTGGAGGGTGGGGATGGGGCTTGTAGGTTGGGTTGGAGGGTTTTTTTGTTGGTTTTTTTTTTTTTTCCAGTCCACCCATTCCTTATCTGGTATTTAGCTTGCAATGTTTGGCCAGGGAAAATCTTTTGGCAATAAACTTGTACAGTCCTTAGCAAAATAGGATCGTGTTCAAGAGGTAATCGCTGCTATAGCAGAAGTGTAGTGCCCTGTGGTTAAACCTATAGTTATGTGACCTGTTTAGAAAAGTGCATAGCTATGAACAGAATACCTAAGCAAATGTGACCATCTCAGTTTCATAGACATAAGCAGTATCTTTCTCCATCCTGAAAGTGTTTTTTTTCTACATATCAGAATGTTTGTCTTAAGACTATAATGAGGTGTTACTGAGCCTTTTCTGTAGTTCTCTGATGGTACTCTTATATTCCAAATCCTGATTTGAAGAAATACAGACAGCACAGAAAATAATGCATGTGACATTGTGATTGAAAAATTCAGGCAGATCTGCTCACAAGCACTCGCAGTGCTGTTTGTTTATTATGCTTTGATTTAGAGTCTTGATTTTGCCAAAACGTACAAATATTTGTGCTCTAAATAGCTATGTTAGATTTCTTTCTTTGATTTTTGTTTAAGTAAGGACTGGGCAAGGTTTTCATCTGAAGTGGTGTGTGTCTTTACATCAATGCAATGTATAAAATAATGTATTAACCTCCATTTTAAAATTTGGGGAATCCTAAAGTTAGGATGGTAGATCCAATCTCTGAACAATAGTGAGCAGTGCCATATTGTTGGAGAGGTGGGGGAGGAATAAAATAATTATTGGGATGTGGAAAGTGACGTACAGCTTTCATGGCAAATTATGGCAATGGCAAAGTCATGCTTCCAGCATCAGTAAGGCCTCAAACCAAGCAGCATGCTCAGTATCAAAAATGCATTCCTTTCTCTGTACCAACAGGAGAAAGCCCACAGCAGCTTGAGTGAGCAGGGACCAGCAAAACGTGCCCTGGAAGGAGAGCAGGAAGGAACTGGGTTTGCTCAGGATAGCAATAGACTGAAGATAAACACTGCTGCAGCTCTGCTTAAGGGTGAGAATAGCAAAAAGAGGGAAAATAAATCTCCATATCTATGGTAGATTTGAGGAGACAATAAAGGGCTAAACTACAGCAAAAGGAACCATGTTTAAGCACTAGAAAAACTTACGGTAAGAAGTTTAAAGCAATGCAGTTGCCTGGGAGGCTGAGATGTCTTCATTAGAGGTCATTAAGAACAGGTTAGACCGATCCATCAGTAGTGAGACAGGTGTTGATCATCCTGTCTTAAAGGAGGGGGGTGGACACAGATGGCCTCTTGACCTCTTTCAGCCTCATGATCTTGTTGTTACTTTTTTTTTCTGGATTCAGGGTATATATTTAACCAATCTAGCTGTATTTAAACTAAGAGAGATGTGATAGTTTTCTATAAAGAAGTTAAATACCTCAATACTTTGGTACTCTCTGATGGACACCTTTCAGCTCGGTCTGTCCTTCATAGGACTTGTTTTCCATTTGGTGAGCATATGGCTGAGACTTAGCAGAGGAGTACACAAAGAAAAAATTGTTTTGGAAGCCTGCATCTCAGCAAGCACAGTATTTATAAGATTCTCTTCGAATATACTTGAATTGTCTAACGTAGGAGCCTTCTTAAGTGTAAGCATCAAAATGAGAAGGGGAAAGCTTAGGCTGTAACTTGCCTTCTGAGAGGGACAGCGCAGAAAGGACTGCAAGGGTGGGGGAGGAGGAATAGCTTTACATCGCTTCCCTTCGAAACCTTAGGGCTACGGTGGCTCTTGCAAAACACTTGTTGATTTAAAGAGTGTAAGCAGAGCTATTGACAGAGCCCATTACCTTCGCTGTCAGGTTGGACTCACCAGACAATGGGAAGGCTGAGCTGGTTGAGTTGTCTGTAAGTACACACATGATTACAAATTGTGCTTTTCCAAACCATTCGGTACATTTGCATCATCTTTCAAGCACCTAGTCAAGCACGTTTTTTCTTACTGCAAATATGAGCCTTAAGTTAGTGTATCCATTTCTGAGACCCTTTCCTCTTCAATTTTTTTTTATGAAATAGGTTTACTGTCTAATATTCTTAAACATTGCTATAATTATTACAAGTGTATTTGAGAACTTAAAAGTGGAATGGCTGCAGTGGGACAGCACAAGAAAAAGTATCAAAATTTAATACAATTGTAGCCTCTCTCTTCTTCAGCCTTGGTTTTTGCTAACTTTACTACTTCCTGATGATCCATATTTAATGGATAACAAGCATATGTAGTAAAACCAAAACTTCTGTCTACAAAAAACAGAGATGTGAGAATGTACTACGGTATGACTACAGCTTCAGAAATGTGAACTACCTTTTACTGATACAGAGCTGTCTCCTTGAGTATGCAAGGAGGCTGGAGCAGAGACTCATTTCAGTGAGGTGACAGTTTTGATGACCAGCGATTATTTAAAGTTCAGTGCTGGTTTCACCTTTTCTTCCTCATACAAGAAAGGAGAAAGAAACTCACAGAATTTCTTGCTGTATTGTGAGCAGTGTGTCATCTTGGCCTACATCTGGAGGTTCATGTGGCAATAGTACCTACTCCTAAAGCAGGGAAGGCAGCTCAAGGAGACCGCCAGAGTCTGCAGATCCAAGGAGCTGTTTGGAGAAAGAGGACAGATGCCTCAAACTGATTAGGGAAATCTTCAACTGCTCTGGTCATTCTGCACTCTCTGTCTCAGTCTTCAAGAACGACTGTTCCCCATTCCTGATGCCTTGGGTGAGTCAGATGAAACTGATGTCAAGGAGCTTTCAGAGGCCACGCCATTAGGGTGAAATGGAGGTAGTCTCAGGGAATGGAAAACCTCTGCCCTACTACATAATCCGAAAAGCTCAGGGACAATTTTTTTTTCTAATATTTGTTAGATTAAAATAATTCCATACAAAAAAATTGTTATTCTAGGATTTAGGGTTGGAAGTCAAACAAAAACCATGAGCTTGGGATGCTCTAATAAAAATGTATTTGTTTTAATGATAAAAATAAATTTAAAAAAACCAAATAATAAAAAAATAGAGCAAAAAGCTGTTTGTCTGAATTTACGGAAGTATAATTTAAAACTCTTAACTTTATCTTGAAATGAAGCCAGACTCCTTAAATGTACTTCATACTTTCTGGACTTCATTTACTTCAGTTAAAAGTTTCTACGATCAAGCTTCTGTGCTATCTGTAAATCAAAAAGCTATCTGTGACCTCCAGTTTGGAAAGTCATTTAACTGGTTCTGTGACTAAATCACTGTCATCCTTCCATGTTAATTTCATTTCTTTCATAATGGCATTAGGAACTGCAACAGAGGGAGGCAGATTTTAAGTCTCCTGCATGAAATGTGTTGCTTGTACAGACATGCTTAGTTTTTGCCGGTTAAAAACATGCTTCACTACCACTCTGATTTTTTTTTTCTATCTTCTGAACTCTAATTACATGAGCTGGTAAATTTACATGTGTACATAACTCTAGATTTACATAGTAAGTGGCCAGTGGTGAGCAGAGGTTGATCAGACTCAAGGTGTAATCAGCTTAATAGTAAATTTAGAAAGTACTTTCAACATAGAAGGTGTAGAGTCACTTAGGGTTGCACGCTCATGATCTAGGAGGAAAGTTTTCCAATGTATACGGTCACCAACGAGCAGTAATTGTTAAATACGAATTAATAAGTCTGCCTTAGAACCAATTTTCAGAGCACATCCTGAAGACAGCAGCACAAAGGGGGCTTGATAATGTGTACATCTCCACTTGGTAATGGTGGGATGGCTTTTAATTATCCCCTTCCTCAGCAATGCTCTTCAATATGAAAATCTTGTGAAGATACAAAAATTTGTGTATTCAAGTGCAGGAAATTAAGGGAAGAAGACAGTGTTGCACAATTCTAAACAAAAGGTAAGTTAACATATTCAGCAGTGTAATTACAAGGGGAAGACAACACTGCTCTTTAAACAGCAAAACCGTAATGAAACACTTCTACCTCTATTTCTTATAAGTAGCTCAGTTCTGCCCCTTAATGTGTATGCTTGAGGGTTGTTTACCTTTTTGTTTAAGGGCAGAGTACAGGGGTGAGCTGGGCTTTCTTAATGCTCAGTACAAGGGATGGTAACATCTTCTTTAGTAGACTGCATGAATACACAGAATATGTCACAGCATAACTATTTTTGAACATGTGCTGCAGGATGAGAATATAGGAGAGACTGAGAATAAAAGACTAGCAAAAACAAAGATAAAAGAGAAAATAAGGGCATAAGGGAAAAAAAAAGAGGTGGTTAAAGGGAAGAGCAATTGGAGAAGTTGGGAGAGCAGTGCAAAATAAAGCAGAAGAGTATAAAGAATTTTTTCCACAAAAATATCACAGAGCTACAGAATTCCTGAGGCTGGAAAGGACCTCTGGAGATCAAGCAGGGCCATTTCCAGCAGGCTGTCCAGGAGTACCCAGCAGGCACTACCCCTTTTCTCAAGGTTGGAATTTGGTGTCCCCTGCTCAGCAGTCCCCTCACAGTGTTCAAGAAGAGCTTTAGAGGCAGGTTTTGCTTGTCTGATCCAGCACTTCATGTGGTCACAATTATTATACATAGCTGAAGGAAAGTGACAGAAGCAAGTGGGCTGGGTAAATGGAGGTGCACGTCCAGAAAGGTAAAAATGTAAGGGTTTTGGTATGACATTACAGTATGAGAGAAATAAATACACTTCTGGTACTATCATAGCAGCTGTGCTTTAGCTCTACAGGTGTATTATCCTCAGCTGAACACTATTTTGTCTTAGCATGATCTGTTTACCAAAGAAGCATGAGTAAAATGAGTCTTTTATTCTAGTATAAAAATATTTGAACAAATATTGATTAAAATTCTAGTTCTTAGGCTCTGCATTTAGAACTTTCTTCAAAACATTTTATTTGGTAAAATTTATCTTGATTGATTTTTTTGTATTAAAAATGTATTGAGCTTTTCAAGATTATTCAGTTAAAAAATATAGCAGATTACTGAATTAATAAGACATAAGCATACAACAAGACGCTTGAATAACCACTTTTTTAAGTTAGGAGTTTGTTAATTGAGGTGCAGAAAAAAATACATTAATAGCTGAAGCTTTTCTAGGAAAAAAATCTTATTTTCTAACCACATAAGCACTATGTGCCTGGGATATGCTCTTCACTGCAAGCTCTTAATGAGGCTGTTGTAGCACTGCATCAAATCATGATAAAGCCAAAGTGTCCTCGAAGAACCTGAGCCAGATCCTAGATGCTTTAAAGGAAGCCATGTAACTCAATGTGTTATTCTGAAAGGGTAGATTGTGGTAAAGGGCTAATGGAAGGAGGATAATCAGCAATAGTTTGGAGATATGAAGGGAGGCCTGAGGGTCACTATAGTTGTAGGAACTGTAGAGTGTGTGTGTCATGCCAGGGGGGTTGTGGTGGTGTAGTGACTAAAGGTAGTGATTGGGGGAAGGTGGAAAAAGGCAAATGTCATGTCCATCTTCTAGGAGGGAGATCCAAGGAACTACAGGCCAGACAGCCTGACCTCAGTCTGTGGGAGGATTAAGTAGTAAATCCTCCTGGACACTGTCTCCAGGTGCTTGAAAGACAAGAAGGTGCCTGGGGGCAGGCAGCAATGGTTTACAAAGGGCAGATTCTGCCTGACCAATGTGACCGGGTTTTACCATGAGATAAGTGAATCTGTGGAGAAGTGGAGAGCAGCTGATGTTGTTTACCTTGACTTTAACAAAGCTTTAGACACAATCAACCATGGACCTCCTTTAACCACACTAGAGAGGTATGAACTAGGTTAAGTAGAAGATAAGGTGGAACATTGACTGGACCATTGGCTCAAGGACTGTGATCAGCAGGAGCAGGTCCTGCTGGTGGCCAGTGTACTTCAGGGGTGGATACTGACACTGTTACTGTGTAATGCAGTCAGTCAGTGACTTCTGTGATGAGATGAAGCATAGATCACAGCTAAGTGGGAAATAGTGGTCAGTGCTCTGGATGACTACAGCAGACTGGAGAAATGGGCTGGCAGAAACCTCATGAAGTCCAATGAGTGGTGGCACAGAATCCTGCATCTGGTACAGAATAACCATTGCTTTACGAGCTGGAGGCTAAAAAGATAGGAAAGGATTTTCAAAAAGAAATTTGGGAGTCCTGGTGAACAACAAGTAAGTCAGCAGTGACCTCACAACAAAGAAAGTCAGTAGCATCCTGGGCTAAAATAGCAAAAGAATAGCCAGCAGGTTGAGAAATTGGTTATTCCCATCCATGGAGTACTTGTGCAATTGCATCTGGAAAACTGAGTGCAGTTTTGACCTACCAGTGTGTGAAAGACATAGATATAAAAAAGAAAATCCAGAAGAGGACCACCACGGTGGTGAGGGTGCTGGAGCACGTAATGTACAAGAAGAGACTGAGAAGGTCAGGCCATTAGTCTGAAGAAGAGAAGGCTGGTGTAAATTTCAGCGTTCTCTTCAGCTTCTTAATGGGCAGATATAAAGAAATGGAGCCTTCTAGCAAGCCCACAGTAACCTTTCCACTGTGAGAGGCAACAGGCATAAGCTGGAACAGAACAATTAGACATCATGGGAAAAGAAAAACTCACAAATGTGTTCAAACTGTGGAATGGGTTGTTCAAAGAGGCTGTGGAAACTAAAAATCATCTGTTAATGACCCTGGAAAAGATGGTATAACTTCAAAATTGGCCCTAATTGGAGCTGAAGCTTCAACCAGAAGACCTCAACAGGTCACCCGAATCCTGAAGAAGGTTAAGATAGTGCAGTAGTTTTACATAGTTTTAAATTTCCTTTTGGTTTTTTTGTGGGTTTGAGTTAGGTATATACTGTGTCAACAAAAATCTTATTGGTTTCATAAAGACCATATTTAAATCCAGTTGGGAAGGTTAATGAATAAGTGGGGATTCAATCCCCCATAAAGGTGGGCAAAGTGATTCTACAGAGTAAATGCAGCTGCTCATGAGAAAGGCTTTGTGCACCAACACTGTGTTACATGTAGCCCTGATGTCAGCAAGTGCACATAAACCATTCTTCCTTTTGCATATAAGCTGCAGGTAGAGCTTTATGAGACAGCAGCCATTCCTGAATGGCCTACCAAGTTCATAAGCTACCAACAATTTGTTCATAACCTTTCACATTATGGAAAAATAACTGTATTTACTTGAAAACCAGATTGAAACACACCTGCAAATGCTAGTTTTACTAACCCTGTATACCAATTTTTTAAGAAATATGTTATGTAAAAAAAGTAAGTAAGAAGAAAGAACATTGAAAACATATGACTCTAGTGACCAGGAAAACATGGCTGCATTCAGATTTTGAATTTTTTCCTGTTAATTTAGGGGGGAAAAAAAAGTTATGAGAGGAAATTCAACCAAACTTCACTGAAAACTCAAAATAATAAAAACCTTCTCTTGATGCTCAGTTTCTCATCTGGAAAGGTTTGCAGATCACAGTGAATAATCAAATGAATGCATAAAGTGATGTGAACAAAATAGCAAGCAGAAGAACGAAGGGGAGGAAGGTGAATACAAGAGGATGACGGGAAGCTTGTATTACTCTTGTTTAGAATGGATGACGCTTTTGCTGAAAAACTAAGCCCAGCTCTAGTCAGCACAATGCAGCAATGGTGACACTGGAGAAGGTTCAGAGAGGAGCTGTAATGCTGAATAAAATCTGCACTGAAGTGTGTTTATCAAACATTTTTCTCATCTGGAAGATGGTCCCTTCCCTTCAAAGAATAGCATTTAGGAATAACATAATTACTGGTCTTTGCATACAATGATACTTGTAACCAGGGCTTTGGGTTTCGGCCTTAGATGACAAAATGTATTTGGTTATGAGTTAGAAGCTTGGAACAAATTTCAGTGGATCTGAGCATATGTGTGTAGTTAAATCTCCTCTCCCACACAGTTTGACTGGGAAACTCAGCCACATAGGAGCCAGGGCTTTTTGTCAATATTGAGACCATAAACTCTGTGTTATATGGGCTGTCTTTTATGCTCCTACTGCAGCAAGTTAAAAGATCTTCCTTGCTTTTCCTGGTGGATTTAGGTATTAGTTTAATAAAGATTTTTGGGTATGTTAAAGAAAGTGTGATGTTAGGGAAAAAAAAATCAAGCTTTCATAAATAAGAAATGCTGGAATTAAAATTATCTGTGCAATTCTAAATTGGACTGTTTATGGTCACAAAATTAAAGACATACTTTTTTCTTTTTTTTTTCCCAAGTGAACCACTGTTTAGTTTTGCATAGGAGAATGAATGAATCACAACTGTGAGGTAAATGAGATTATTGCCTATCTAACTGTTAGCTTATTTGCTACAGAGATTTGCACAGATATGACAAATGAGGTCAGAAGAAAAGCTCTCTCTCCAGGACTCTTTACCCCATTTTTTTTGCTAGGTGATTTCTTTTTCATTTTTTTCCCCCCCTCCAAATACAAGCTACTCTTACTTGCTATGTTATTTCAAGGTAATATTCTTTTCAGTCTGTTCTATAGACAGAATTAACCCTCAATCACTTTTTTGCCTGCCTGTGTATGGACAGGGTAGAAGAGTGTCCTGAAGACTAAGTAATTTCTCTGCCAAATACAACTGATGGGGAGGGACATTCAGAAAAGTTGTCCTCTCCAGCTGCTGCTGGAGCCTTGTCTTCTGAAGATGATGTCAAAAGTACTCCAGCTAAAACAGTGGCATTTAATGTGGATTGGATCTCTGGTTACTTTCACATCAAAGCTCTAATTGAGCATACAAAAATGACAATCTCTCTATCCCCATCTCTAATGGGACTAAATTCAAATAGGTTTCTGATGGCCATCCCTCCCATTCCTGAGTTGTCTCACTAGCAGAAGAAAATGTTGCAAGTTTTCAGCTACTTGATTGCAAAGACTTTTTTCTCTAACATGGGGGAGGAGAGTGGGAAAGAGTTTTCCTTTAATTTGTTTGGAGAAACAATTGAACTATTTTTGCCCAGTTCAAGAAAACAGCTTAAAAAAAATTAAGTCAGACAAGTATGGGAAATTGTATGCAGCACAGTAGGGCAAAATGTAACCATCTGAAAAACAAGGATTATGATCAAAAAAATATTGAACAAGTCTAATTGCAAGCAGAGTTTGCTATACCACCAGGAACAATATATAATCTGCAGATAGCCACAGAAAAACTTGAGGCTGCACATCTAGGTTAGAAAATGTCAAAAACCCCCGACTGTTGCAGTGTGGAAAGTATAACTAGCCATTATCAATATGTGTGAAAACATAAAGCTTTTCTTGTAAGACAGGATTTCTGCATCATGGATTGCTTCTTGAACTAAAGTGCAATGTTTAACACTCGCCCTCCAGCCGTTAACAAATTTTAACTCATGTATTCACTCCTCCAGTCTAGAGAAAGCCTGCATCTCAATCCTCTTGCTCCCATGAGTGAGATACAGCTGACACGATTTTCAGCATGTGTCTTTTTTT
>VZTH01003410.1:278800-310728 GCA_013397815.1 Aleadryas rufinucha | reverse complement strand
GTGAGGCGCGGGGGAGGGGTGCGGAGGTGCCCCCCGCCTCCGCGGAGGACGGGTGCGCGGCCCCTCCCCGCCTCCGCGGGGGGCGGTGTGTGCGCGCCGCCGCGGGCACCGCGCGGCTCGGAGGCTGCGGGGCGAGGTGTAACCGGAGCCGTGTCCCTCGCCTCCCTCTCTGCCCCTCGCTCCTTTGCCGCCGCTTGGGCCTGAGCGTTTCCCCCAGCTCGGGGACCGCACGCTACTGTTAACCGAAGAGGGTCATTCAGGCCGTGTAGTTTGCGGGAGACCTGCCCGAGAGCCTGTCAGAAAAAGGTGGTGGCGGGGGAGGGAAATACAAAAAAAAGGCAAGGAGGTTGCCAGTAGTCACCGGGAACTCGTGATATCTGTATATCATGATATATACTTAGTTTGAGTTAGCCTGTATACTTCGGACTGAAGTGTGTGTATGTGGGACACTGTATAAATATACGTGTAATTTAGCAGGGAGAGTCTCCTTGTGAAAGGAGAACAGCCTGCTTGTTCGATAATAATCAATTGTTTTTGTATTTCTTTCTTCCTTTTTTTTCCTCAGAGTAGTAAGAAGCAGGTGAATAGGCTTTAGAACTCAACCCATAATGTTTAAGTATAATTTGAGCTAAGCATATAGTGCCTGGCTATGGCAGTTACAGCAGAGCTCTATTGCCACTGTAAATAAGTAAGCATTTAAGGCTGCCAGTCTTTGTACTTAAAGCATTTTTTTCGTTGTTGTTCTGCCATTGTGGCTGAAGGCAGTCATTTGGATTTTATCCCTTTGGGCTTTTTATGTACTGAACTATAAAAACAACTCTAGTCAGTTAATTTCCTGGCTCCTTGTAACCCAATGGCAGTGTTGGGCCACCTGGTGGGCTCATCTCATGGGGGAATCCTCTGGCAGTGCCCAGAGGGAGGAAGCTGCTGGTTCCCTGTGTTGGATGCTCTCTGAGAAATGACCATGTTGTACATAATTTTTAATGTCATACCGAAACTATTACTCCCCAAAGCAGGGATCTTGTTTGCTTACACACAGCTTAGTGTGAATGGAAACTGGTTGTTTTATCGCACTTGGTGTAGGTATTGTGCCTCCTACTTTTTTCCAGAACATTTGTTTGTTTACGTCAGCAGTGGTGTCACAAATAGGATATACCAGGCTTGCACATATTTGCACCTACAGACATGTATGCAAGCACATATGGACACCCATGCATTTGTATCCCTTATTTTGGCATTTGTGGTAACAGCTCTTTGGGGATCGGACATAGGAGTTGGCTCTGTTGTGTCATACGAGATAAGGAAAGTTATAAATTGCCCCCAAATCGTTAGTCCCTAAGTTTGAGAAGTGCTGTGAGAAGCTTAATGTTCATAGGAAGTCTTAGTTATCTACAGACTTGAAGAAAATACTTTGTCATGAACTCAACCTTCAAAAATATTGAGAACAACTTTAAGAAGAAGGGTTAATCTTTTAATCATCATGCAATATTTTGAAGAATCACATTATTTTTAATATGCTTTTATCTCGGTGGGCATTATGCAATAAATGCATGTCAAACGTGCTGCAATCGCCTCATCTTTTTAGCCACTGTACTCTTTTATTTCACATAAAACCTGAAGATTTCTCAACTTTGTGTTTTCTCAGGCTTGTCTTTATTAGGGAGTGAATCTGTGTCTGATGTGGTTCTTCAGTATCTCTACAATGTCTGAAGGCACTTCTTTACTAAGTGTGTCAATTCCTCATTATGTGTCCTGGTGGTGTCAGTGCTAAATTTAAAACTCAAGACATTTGAGGAAGGAATACTTTATTGCCATCAAGAATGGTACTTTTGGAATCAGTTTACGTTCTTAAACTGGAATTATGTTATTTGAGAGAGAAAATAAAGGTTATTTCTGGTGGAAACATTAGAAAATACAAGGGATTTATTAACATGTAGTGTAGTGTATTGCATTAAGCTGAGACTCTGGAGTAAAAATTAATAATGTTTATGTTTTTATAATCATTTAGGGTATAGCTTGCTCATTAGAAGGCTGAAAGGCTCTGTTGAAAGAGGCATGTAAACTGTCTGTGTTGGCATTCCCAACTTTTCCCTCCGTCCTCCAAAAAACCAGTAAGAGCTAGCCCATCTGCAGGGAGCCCAGATTTTGCAGCAGGAAGAACAAAGTCAGTGAGCGAGCGAGCCAGCTGCTGCTACAATGCCCACTGTCTTCTGCTCCTTGCCTTTGTTGCTGATGTCACCGTCTCATTGGCAAAATCTGGGCTTCTCCGCTCAGCTGGAGTTTCTCTAGCACCTGACACCAGAATTGCAGAGGCTTAAGAGGTCTAAGCCTTGAGGATGCTGTCAGTTCATTTGAAAGAAAAAAGATGAACCAAAGATTGCTACCAAATTTAAATATAAACATAACTCTCTTTGTCTGCTGAGCACTAATAGATTGTGCATTGGAGAAAGAGAACACTGAACTAAAACTGTTCTTACCATGTTCAGTTCTTTGTACATTTGCTGTGGCTGGCCTCTCTAAACAATGCAGTTTGCGTGCAAGTAGGTATATTTGACAAAGTCCACACATTTCTTCGGTATTCTCACAGGCATTAAAATGCTCAATATTCATTTATGTCCATGTTTGGCTTTAGAGGTCAGAGGTTAAATGTGTTGTTACGGTATATACTCTGCTGTGTGACACAGCATTTTAAACTAAGAACAGAGTAACATTGATAATTACTTTATAGAAGGCATACAACAGCATCCATTCATCCACCCATTTTGTGCTGTTAGTTAACTTAGTTACAGATGGCTACTCTGGCAGGATCCCCTATTTTTATTTTTAAATGAGGTGAAGTTCACTGCACTACTTTATTTTTGTTAGTTGTTAAAACATTCTTATACTCCTGGCAGCAGATAATGACAAATTCTTCAATGTAATGCTTGGGAGCAAGGGAGGCGGAGAGGGAGAAACAGGGAGGGAGAGGAGGGGAAAAAACCCTCCTGAGCATATGGAGACATCCAGAAAAAGATGTGCATCGTCAGCTGTGATTCCATTGTGTGCTTGCAGACAGGATCTCAGCTCTTCTTCTCTTGGGAATTTAAACCTTACAGAAGTATTCTTTGGCTTTTACCCGCCAGGATAATGGAGCTTAGATAACATATATTTCATGTATTTATTATAGATAATATTTTGGTAATATTTTATGATTTCAGGGGATAAAATACAGTTGCCAGGACTCCTGCTCTGTGTTGGAATAGCATTTTAAACAGTCGTATGTACTAGCAAAATGGTAACTTTGAGTAGTAAGAATAATTTGTAATATTACATCAGTGGTTACATATTACGAAGGCATCTTACCAGTTCTATAGTTAGTAGTTTGTCAGCAGTATTTACATTATGCAAGCACTCCCTATTTTAATGATTCAGTAGCTTAGCCTTTTCAAAACATACCAAGTAGAAATCTGACATGAAAAATGACAGGTTATATGGTTTAATCAATTTAGGATACAGAATTAGAAAAAAAAAAAAAAAGACAAAAAACCCAGGGAATTTTTTAAACAGTTTTAAGACAAAGCCATTTTGTCAGTATTGTGAGTATTCAGAGATAGCTTTTATACGATGGAAAAATGAGTGGAAGAAATTAATTTTCCTTCATTCATTCTTGCATTTACCTATTACCTAGAACAGCCTTTCCTCTCCTGAGCATCTGGAATACTTTTGCTGATTTTATACAATTATTTTGAGTTGATGAATAGTTTGAAAAATAGATCTTGAATGTGGTAGATTTGCTGCACTGCGTTTTGTAACTGTTTATGATTTTTCAATCTTTTTCTGTGGAAATTGCACGTTATTCAAATTAAAGACTAATGGAAATTTTATTTAAGAGTTTTATGGATATATAATGGAAACAATTCCTATGGAAAATGTATCGTCATTGGAGTGCTTGACATCTTGAAGTTTGAAATTAGTTCATTAATTTAAATGTCTGAAGCTATACCGCAACATATTAACAATATGCACATTTTTTTCTTCTGCAGCTGCATCATTATGCTATTCCAAGTCTTGCATTTCCTTAAATGGCTTCCATAACAATCTCCCATCAATACAGTTACTGACAGATATTATTTTTCCTTTGCCCTCATTTTAGCAGTTACAACTGATAGTAAATCTCACTTTTTCTGCGAGTGTGTTCCCATTACTTAGATATTCAGAAGCTTCTTTAGAATGTGCGTTTGCTTTTTGCAGCTAAGATGCAATGCCCTCAGTAAATCCTATTTACATTTTTCTCTTTGTTTTTAAACTTCAAGAAGTTATTTGCTGTTTGAAAAGGAAAACTTGTATTTTGCTACAATAGTCCACTTTACATGGAAACCTTTAATGGATTAATGAAAGGGCAGAGAATATAGGCAACAAATTAATTAAAATATCTACCAAATGTGTTGTTTTATCCATAAATCTTAGATTGTATGGATCACGTGAGCTTCTATGAGGGGACATAGTGAGAACATATATCTGCTGTAGTGTTGACTGAGAGTTGCTATTTTGATGCTTTTTTAGTGAGCTGTGTAAGACATATTGTTGCTCCTGCGTAGAATTTATAGTGGGCATATCACAATTGGCTGCTTTATTGGCTGCCTCAGTGGAGAAGCCTGGGATTGAAGAATGGGCATGGAAAGTGAAAGAACATTTTGCTTGTTAGGTCAGAATTATTATGGAATTTTACTCTTACTCTGCCTATGCTGTAATTCATCTGTGTGTGAACAGCTTTAGTTTTTCATTGCTGTCGGTATTGATCTCTAATGAGCCTGGCTCATGGATTTTGAAGAAAATCACTCCAATTAAAAACAATGCAGTTTGTCACCTATTTGTACCCCATGGATTATGTAGGAGATACGAAGCTGCATTAAAAAAGAAAACTTCTTGAGAATAGAGGAAAGTCTGCCTATGAATAAATTTGATCGTATATGCTGACACTTTTATTACACGTTTTTATGAACTTACAAATTCATCATATGCCTGTGTGATGGAATTAGAAATTAATAAAAAACCCAAAAACCCCAAAAACCCAAAGCAACCCAAACCCCAAGAAAACCCAAGGTCATAAGTTTTAATACTTGTGCATCTGAGAGTTCAAGTGTCATCTGGGCTACAGTGGAGATTGCTTTTCTTCATTCTGCTTACACCATGCTTTGAGTTCACAAAGTAGCTCTTCAGTCCTTACTCTTTACTCTTCCAAAATTATTGTCGGGACTTGCTGACGAACTACTTACATGTTCTGAGAAATTCATGGGATTATTGTCAACTAATTTCACTTGCTGTCCTCACTCAGATTTATACCTTGGTCTCCAGATACATGAGTAATGTCCTCGTCCTGTTTGATCCATTTTCTGAAATAGATTCTTTGTGGAGGAAGATTGAGTGTATACAAATAAATAAATAATTTATTTTAACAGTTTTCAATTAGATTCTCAAGGAGAAAACTCTTCTTCCCGTCTAAATCTTTGTATTTTTTCCAAAATTAAAATTTAAAATGTACTATTTTCTATAAATGTGTCCAGAAGAGTTGTTGCCATTATCTTGGGTGCAAAAAACCAAATCAACTTGTTGATACTTTACAGGCTGTAAAATGTAGCTCTAACAGTGTAGTTTAAAGGTTTTTTATTTTAATTGCTTGCCAGTTTTTGTTGGCATTTGCAGTGCAAACATACTTCTGCTTGTTTTGCTGGATTTTTTTTTAAGTGTTACTTTGAAACAAAGATACTGAATTTTTCATGAGGCCTCAAAATATTTTCTTGCTACAGTTCTGTGTGAAGCTAGTGATAACTGCACAATGGTGAGATCATTTGTGGCTCCTTTTCTTCTTAGTTTAAGAATGATGGAACCTGAAGACTGGATGTAGGTGAGAAAAGCCTCACTAAGCTCACCAAGTTCATGCTCACTAAGCTTGCATGCTGTGGATGATCTCTTCCAAGTATGTCTGAAAGTGGCAGTTTTCACTCTCGTTTAGCTTAACTGTAGTTTGTAGCATTGATGTAGTATTGATGTGTTTTATTCACAACAAAGTTTTTATAGACTAAGGAGGTAAGCACATTTTAGGTACCTGGAAGAGACCAGAAAGGAAAAAAGTGACTGTGCACGAATGGAAAATAAAGATGTAAAATGCTGTGAAGTCAGAGGACAGACAGTGTATTATTCTGTTCCATATGAATTGTTTTTAGTTGGGGTTTTTTGACCTTTAAAACAGTTTTCTTTTACTCTTGGTGGGATGGAGGATTGGATGGCGGTGTTGGAAAATGGCAGGTGTGGCTGTGGTGTATTCTATTTTTATATCATAGCTAGTGTTGATAATTTGTGTATTGTTAGAGGCAGAGACCTGCTCTTCATGTTGGCCTCTGCACTCCACCGTTAACAGTTATGCCACTGTGAGACCTGGCTTCATGCAAGAGTAGCTTCCCTTGAGTTCTGAGGGTCATCCCAAGAAGTTCCTGAGTCTTGTGGGGTTGGGTGTAAATTTGTGTAGGCATGGGTAGTAGTTGGTTTGCTTTTACTTCAGCCTCCAGAATGAGCAATGAGAAGGGAAGGTAAAGGACTAACAGATAATTTTGTTGTCCATAACTTCATGTTCATCACTTTTTTTCTTCACTGACAGTATAGTTTGGTTAGAGAAATACATCTGAAATATACTAGATAAAACATCTATTCAGGTACATGAGGCTGTCACTAGTTGCTGTATAATTCAAGAGTTTTATTTGGGAAGAAAGAACTTGTTAGTCATATTTTTGTGTTTTGAAAGTAATGCTTCTACTGTGAAGCTATAATGCATTGTCTTTGTTTTCAGACAGTATTATTGTTAAACATTTTATGAACAGAACAAATGAAAATCAGCAAAGCTTGTCCTTTCTGGTGGGGCCCTGTGGACATTACTGTAATGGTCAGAGCCACATTACTTGTGTAGTGACTCCTTGAGCTGCCATATTGGAGGCCACAGAGACCAGGAGGTGGGATGCAAAAGTAGGGGAAAACAGCAGGAAAATAAAAGTGAGCAGCCACATTAGTTGTCAAGAAACAAAATGGTAGTAGAGTGCAAATTCACTGGTGCACAGCAGGTAAAAGACAGGAGCTGAGTGGGAAATGCTTCTGTTTGCCCATGCAGTGTCGTGTTTACTGCTCCTCAGTGGAAAAGGTCTCCTCGCTGTGGGCTGGGGCTGCTGCCCCCATCTGCTCGTGAGACAGTGACTTCTCTTTGGTGTCTCCCTGAACTGCCAAAAGATCTAGTAGCTTACTTAAAATTTTATTCCAAGAGAAGATGATTTTTTTTCTGTCAACAAGGACCCACTCAAAGCCCTGAGTTTGTGATCCACAGAACTTGTGTGCTTTTTGGACATTCCTGAGGAAATAATGTAGTCTTATCTTCTGTGTATATATTTTATATAAGAATACTTCTTTGTTACTGGTGCCCTTGAATAGTCTATTACTGTAGTAGTATCCTGTCTGTGACTGAAAACTTATGCAGAATTTGTTTGAAGAAGGTTTCTGTAGGATGGCAGAAATGACAAGGAATGAAGTTGATTCTAAATTCTGTTTCTCTTGAGGCATAATTAGTGTGTGCTTTTTTTTTTTGGCTGATGACTAGTGTATCTTTTGTTTTATTTGTTTTATTTCTCATTTGCTTTATGTTCTGACTTTTTGCTTGTCAGAATAAGAAAGTAGAAAACTGTTCTTTGGTAATTTGCTTGGGTACATTTGACATAAAGTGCTATTTGACCTACAAACAGAAATGCAGGTATAATATTTATGTGGGCAGTGGCCCACTCCTCCTCCCTTGAAGAAATGATTTTGCTGTGCAATGCATGGCCTCTGTTCTATGGGACCCTTCACTGCTTTATGGGACTTGGAACTAGTAACAGGCTTTCTGTTCACTGGTGCTTGTCACTTGGGTCAGGAGTATTGTAAGTGGGGGCTGAGAGAAGAAACATGCTTCTGTACATGCAACTTATAATAATGGTTGAAAGAACACCAGTTTCTCCTTTTTAGAGATTTGAAACTAATGTGCTATCAAATCAAGCAGTCAACCAAAAAAGGAAACGACCACTTTCAGAGTTCTCACAGATTCTTTAGTGAAAATAGAGGCTGTGTGCTGTGTAAGTTAATGTAAACATTTTAGTTGCTATCACTGTGAATTTGCAGTAGGCAGCAGGTAGAAAGGAAGTTGTGTGCCTGGAGTGATTGTGCAACTGGAAGGGGGTTGTAGTTATGTCTGGAAAAGCAGATAATGCTCTGCAAAGTTTCTGTTTCCCTCCTTGGGTTATGCTTAAAATGGCAATGTGCTAAACATCATATTTTTGTTTTTCTATGCCCATCTCCAAAAAAAAAGACTAATATTTTTCTCTCAAATTTTTTCCTAGCATGCTTGAGATGTATCTGAGTAGTGAGGCTCCCTGCACATACAGCCCCTAGAAATCATTGTCTGCATCGCTGGGTCTTGGTGAGTTGTCTATATCCTATTGCATTTAATTGGACTGTGTTACAGTTTTATCTTCTTCACTGGGGAGTTTGATGTGAGATGTCTTAAATTGATGGTGTGGATACAGCAGAACAAGCCTTGGTTTTAAGTACTGAGTGGAAATATGAACATTTTAGAAAGTTTGAAAAATAATGCCGAGACTGGTTATGGAAGCAGAGGGTCCTTGCTTTGGTGCTAGGACCAGGAATGGGACTTTCTGCTGAAGAGGAATATCACATGTTGATCCCTTCAGCCTTTCTCACTAGGTTTGTTTGATATTGTATACTGTAACTAAGGAATTGACATTTTTCAGATGTGCTGATTATGGTCTGTCTTATGGCAAAGGTTGAATATGAAATAACACAAGCTTTTCCATCCAACTCTCTGCACTAATAAATTACTTAAATTGAGGGTTGAAATTGGTATAATGATACTGATGACTTAAACTGCTTGTTGCTCAAGAATTACTGTCTGATGACTCCATCAGGCAGTGCTGTGCCTGTTTAACTCTGCTCTCAAGAAGGGATAATACCACTGAGAATTAGAAAAAGAGACCCCTGCGGATTGTTTAAATGCAGACTAATAATAGTTTCGTAGTGCAGTGAAAGAAAGTAGAATATAAATGCTGTGGTTTTATTTTAGGTATGTTTGATATATCAGTATACTCACTTGGTATAAATCTTTTACAACAAATACGCATTTGAGATTTTATATGAGAACCTTTTCAGTATACTCATGAATAAATGTTGTCTTTTAACACGTAGAGTGACTTATTAAGGTCAGAAATATGTATTTTTGAGGCTTGTACACTAAATATAGAGGTGGGAAATGAGCCTACTGAAAGGGTTTTTAGTTGTTTGAGGGATGACTGTTTATAAAATGCCAACCAAATATGGGTAAAATTATGTATGTCCACATCAAGTATCATTTCCTCTTTTGTTAATTATGTTCAGCAGTTTTTGAAAACTAACAATGCTTTTCTTTAAACTTTCCTAATTTTCTAGTGTCAGTGAATGAAAACAGGTTAAGCAGTTTTCCAGTGCTTTTTTCTGTCTTTTCCCTTTTCAGTTCAGATAAAACACTTTGCAGTTCATTCTATTCAATGAAGTTTATAATGCTGGTTAATAATTTGTTTTTGTTTTATATTAACTTGAAAATGCTTAGCCACAGAGATGTTATTACTTATTTACACTTATTACTTACACCAAATTAATTATTATTTATTTACACTACTTATTTTGAGTTATCTGAATCATAATGTGCTTGTGCAGGTCTTCTCAATAATGATCTCCTTTTGTAATTATTTAAGCAAATTGTTTTAAAAAAATGCAAATACTCTAAAACATTGTTTTCCTAGTGAATAGCACTCAGAATGAGTTAGGTGTGTGTAATAAAGAGAAAAATGTCACTGTCAGGATTCTCTATAGAGAACATGAAATTTTGTTGTCAGGTTGATCATATGTTTGTTTTCAGTTGTCTCAGTTCTAATTTTCGATTAGAAAACCTAATGCATTAGGGAAATATTAAAATAAAAAGCAATTTCCATATAATTGCTTGTGGGTTTTTTTCCTAATTAATTTATGTGGAGAAAAAAACCCCGTCTTTTCCTTAGTGTTGCTACATTCTGCACCAAAACTATAGATTTGGTTGATACAGTGATAGAAAATAATCTGGTAGCTTTACAGATGCTGACCAAAACACAGTTGCTGTGTTTAGGACGTTCAAAACCTTTAATTAGAGCAAATATGACATGAATATTTGTATATGAAGTCTATGGTGATGACAGTGAGGAATAAACCACTGTAAAAAATGGGTGTCATGAAAGGATTTATAGGGCAAGGATGAAGTAGAGAGGTAGTTTTCACTCAAAATATCCTTTTGCTTTAAAGCATCTGGTTGTCTGTGTGTTCCTGTTATAGACAGTTCAGCATAAGCCAAGGAATAGTTTAAAAGTTTGGTTCCATTGAATCCTTGGAAATTTTCCTATTGATTTTCGAATGTCCAGGGTTTCAGTCCTGTTATTTGACATACTTGCATGTTCACCTTCTCTGTTGCAAGATCAAAGAGATGTAGCTATTTCTTTTAACCAGTATACCCATCTGAAATTATACTAGTGTTGGAAGGATACATCAGTTGGAGTTTCATTTAAGAAATCCTGGCCTTGGCTTTTGACTAGTGTTACTTGTGGAATTATCGATGTTGGGTTTGACTATATGTTGTGAGACTGTACCACCACTGTGACTGAAATTTTGCACATTCAGCTTGTCTACCACTGTATCAAGTCTTTTGGAAAGTGAAACTACTGCTTAAAACTTATTTGGTCCATTTTTCTTATTAGTTGAGGTAGTGGAAAGCAGCTGCTGTGTGCTAACAAAAAAAGGGATGATATTAGAATGGTGATAATTTTAGACTTACAAAAAAAACCAAACAGATAAAAAAATCTACTTTAATTCCTAGTCTAAAAGTTACCAGTCAGAAAGCATTTTTTTCAATCTCTCTCTCCTTTTTTTCATGAAGTGGTTTGCTTTGTAAGGAATATTTCTCAGCAAAAAGAACCTAGGTTAGAGAAACCTCAGTTTTCTGTCTCTCTTGATCTGGAGAGTGTTTCCATCTAACTTTGTAGTGATTTCATTGGCGTTTGTGTTGTAGTTAGTGTCAAGTGTGATAGAAAATATCTGTGTGTCTATTCATTCTGAGTTATAGTGCTTGTTGTTTACAGCTGTAGTAGAAAGAGAAAATTCTGACAAATGTCTCATTTTTGACTGTGTTCTCCTAATAAATGTGCGTGTAAAGGGAATGCTGTCAGAAAATAAAGTGCAATACTGAAAATAAAACTGCCTTGTATTGAAACAAGTTTTAAGATCCTTGGGTATTAATTTAAGGATGCAAATGAGGAACTTACAGTAGATGCCAAGTATCAAACATGAATAAGGCAGAGCTCACTTCTATGAGCTTGCAAAGCAGGGCTGGAATGGTGCTTACCTAGAACTCTGGAGTCAGTTCAGAGCACCCTCATTCCCACAGAAGCTGTGTTTCTGAACTAAAGTAGCTGAAATAAAATACAGGTATGTATAATCCTTAATGAATCTGGTCTTCTCTGTGAGGGATACTTAATCTACGTTGAATTGGTTTGCGATAAATAAAGGGAATGTGTTTCCATTGCTAGACCTCAAAACTGGGGAGTTGTGTTTTGCATGAAATGTGATAAGATTATTCTGTGTTCAGCCACTGCTGTTCAGCAGCGACATTAGTTAACATGAATTGCCTATGAAGATGCTTGTAAAAGTGGATGCTTGATTATAGTGAATTTAATGTAATCAGCATTAAAATGATACTCCTAATCTGAGAGTAAAGTTCTGTGTGGGTGGTACAATGAGAACTGAAGCATTAGGAAATGAGCATCTATTGAGATTTATACAATTGCACCCTAAAGGCTTTTTTCTCCTAAAATTGGAACTGGGAGCTTATGAAAAACATTATTTTGTGGAAAAGTTGAAATTTACGCAAATGTAATATATTGCATTTCTTTCCTTTAAAATTTATGAAAATTTACTGTAGAGAAAAATCTTATGCATGCAACTAGCAGAACTAGATTTGTTAGTAATGAAAGTACTTTTAAAGTAAAGTAGTTTTGAGGCCACAATGTTCAAATTCATTGTAAAGCTGGATTAAACTATTCGTATATATGTAAACCTCATTAACTACTGTAAACGGATTTAAATGGAGTGCTCTGTCAGTGAACTTTTTACTGCATTGATGGAACCAAACTTTATATATAGCCAGGACTGTTGAAAATGCTCATTCAATTGATTGAAGCTTGCCTTTTCTATGTAGTTATATCCTGGAAGATTATTTTGAACAGTGCAGTTTCAGTGAGATAAATAAAAAATATTTAGGA
This sequence comes from Aleadryas rufinucha, assembly GCA_013397815.1. Taxonomy (NCBI): domain Eukaryota; kingdom Metazoa; phylum Chordata; class Aves; order Passeriformes; genus Aleadryas; species Aleadryas rufinucha. The sequence continues at coordinate 298,342 of VZTH01003410.1, read as the reverse complement.
AATGGGATCGCTAACTTGATTTTATTCACTTCTTAAATATTGGTTTTGACTTTGTAATGGACTTTGCTAAGATTTTTCATTTCTTACCTTGATAGGAACCTTTTTATATGGACAAAGTGATATGGTATTAGCATTAGCAGAAGAAATAGCTGTCATTATCATCTGTGGAAAATCAATGTATATTTTATATATAGATTGATGACATTGTATCACCAGTATTGGAGCCTAGGAATTCTAGAGAGGTCAAGAACAGGACAACTGAGCACTTGCATCATCAGAGAAGATGAGATGCATTTACTTGGGCAGATTTTCCTCTGGGCCTGCCTTTAGTCCCTGAATTGGGAAGAGTGAAATATTTACACGGCTTGGCTCTTGACAGTAAATAGTATTAATTAAATACAGGGCTTGAAAATGACACTGGTATTTCAGATGAAGGCCAGTAGATTTTGCCTTGGCTTCCTGGAAATTGAATTCCAGTAGTCTGTTTATTTGACAGCATTATAGTACAATACTTCGAGGTCCATGGATATTTCTGTACATTAAAGTGGGGGAATTTTTTTAATACCACAGTGTGGGGATGTTAGGCTCAGAAGACTTATGTGCTATAATGGCAAGCAAATTTGTAGATGATTATAATATAAAGTGTTGTACAATGTGTTTCTCTCTGATTAATTTCCTTTTATATTAACTGGACTGGCAAGAAATTACAGGTTTTCTTTTTAAAACAAACTTTGGATGTTGAAAAACTCAGATGAAAGGTCCTAGATAAGTCACAGAAGTTCAGTATTATGAAAATGATTTAGAAATATTGGTGAGTATTACAGTATCATTGTGAAGGGCTCTAACTATTGAAATATGTTACAGACACCTCCTCCAGTCATCTCACCACAACCAAAAAAGGGTACAGACGTTCTTATGTACACAATATTTGCCAGTGTGTAAATACTTTGCTAAAACTCTATTTGCAAGTGTGGCCATGATAAATGAAGAATATGCTCTGTTCTCCTATACCAACATCTGTTTCTATGATCCAGATTCTTCCCTTTTTTTCATTATCAGTACTTTCCTTCCTTCAGTAATCCCAAATCAATAAACTACAGTGTTCTCTATACACCAAACTCTGTATCTTTCAAAATGACAGCAATAGGCAAACTAGGAATATTTAAAATTAGAACAGAGAAAAGAATTAGTTTTATAGTAGATATTGCAATTTGGTTCTTCCTTGAGGGAAGCTTTAGTAGTGTCAGGAGGAATTAAAATGTTTCCATTCACATTTTTTTCAGCATGTTTTTCTTAGCTTATATTTGAATGTTCTCACTTAAACTTTAAAACATTATCCTTACAAATAACACATAGAATTGAAGATCCCTTTTTGCCTTGGATTCCTTTGTCCTTCAATCTCTAGGTACCTATTTTACTGCTTTAAGAGAGTGAGATGTCCTCTACATTTTCTTTCTTCAGGTTGTGAGCTTGAAACTACTGTGTGGTGACACAGTTTAATAGTATTTTTAAATGGGATAAAACCATCAACATTTCTCTAAAAGTAGGTGGCCAACACATATGAAATTTCACTTGGGTTAATTTTTATGGCCTTTCAGTTTTCAGTTGTGGTTTTTTGCTTGGCTTCTCTTCACAGATCCTGGTTTACTGTGTTTTTATTGCTTAGTCCTGCTGAACAGACTCATGTAAAACTTTTTCTGTCTGGAGCTACAGTATATAACTTCCAGAAGGTATCCTGTGGTGGAATAGGGTTTATGTGCAGCTGATGGTACGTGAAACTTGATGCCTGACTACTAATATTTAAAATACTCTTTGTATTTGTGAACTCTACTCTTTGTAGACTGTGATTTTAGTCTTTCCTTCCTCATGAGCTTACTCTTTTGTCAATATCTAAGTTCTAGGCTCTTGATCAGCTGTATTGGGTTTGCATGGCCAAGCTTTGGTAGCGGGTGGATTCTTTGAGAAGCTGCCAGAAGCTTCCTCTGTGAGCAGCAGAGCCAACCCCTGGCAGCTCCAAAGACGGATGTGCTGCTGGTCAAGGCTGGGCCAATTAGAAACGGTGGTAACACCTTTGAGATAACAAATTGAAGAAGAAGAAAAAAAAAGTTCTTGCACAGTTTTAATTGTGGGCAGAGAAGAGTGGGGTGGGAATATGTGAGAGGAACAAGTGTGCAGACACCAAGGTCAGTGCAGAAGGAGGGGGAGGAGGTGCTGCAGGCACCAGAGCAGAGACTCCTCTGCAGACTGTGGTGCAGACCATGGTGAGGCAGCTGTGCCCCTGCAGCCCATGGGGGTCCATGGGGATGCAGAGATCCACCTGCAGCCTGTGGAGGAGACCCAGGCTGGAGCAGGTGGATGCCTGAGAGGAGGCTGTGAGCCCGTGGGAGGCCCATGCTGGAGCAGGGTCCTGGCAGGGACCTGCTGACCTAAGAAGAGAGGAGCCCATGCTGGAGCAGGTTTCCTGGTAGGACTTGTGACCTTGTGGAGGACCCACAGGGGAAGAGGCTGTCCTTGAAGGACTGCACCCCATGGAAGAGTGACCCACACTGCAGCAGTTTTGGGAGAACTGTTGCCCATGGAATGGAGTCACTTTGGAGAAGTTCGTGGAGAACTGTCTCCCATGTGAGGGACCCCATGTTGGAGCAGGGGAAGGACTCCTCTCCCTAAGTAGTAGCAGAGACAATGGGTGATGAACACACCATAACCTCCATTCGTTCTCTTCCTGCACTGATGGGGGAGAAGGTAGAGCTGGGAAGTAAGGAGGGGTAGGGGGAAGGTGTTTTTAAGGTTTTCTTTTACTTTTCATTATCCTTCTCTGATTTTGTTAGCAATAAATTCAATTAAATTAGAATCTCTGATTCTAACCTGTTTTGCCCATGATGGTGTTTGGTGAGTGATCCTTCCCAGTCCTTATCTCAACTCATGAACCTGTTGTTATACTTTCTTTTCCCTGTCCACTGGCAGAGAGGAGTAAGAGAGAGGTCTTTGGTGGGTGTCTGGCATCCGACCACGGTCAACCCACTACATCAACATTGAAATATTTGAGGAACCAATACCAGCGAGTCAAATTGTATAACACTTTTGTTGCCACACTTAAAACATACCCAGTATAAATCTACAGAAGCTGAAAAAACCCCAAACCCAAACTGCCCCAAACTAGGCCATCTTATATGATGTATCACCTGCTATTCCACCACTGTCACCACCACTACTGTATACCACAGGCTATATGCCACAACCTGAATGGTTAAACAGATTTGTTCTATTAATTTTCAACTTTAGGAGGTCACTGCCAAATATGCTGTGTATACAGCACATATGTTTCACAGTAGTATGTATTTATTTTTGAATATAGGCATGGAACCATGCATATGGTACTCTGGTCCTGTTTTAGGTACTGTGGGTACTTAAAGGGGAAAAAAAACCCCTAAGAGCCTGCTGCTGCTGAACTTGATTCCAGTAACAGTAGTTACCAAAGTTGCCTCCCACTTACTCATCCTCTTATTTGCTTCATCACTCAGTTTCTGAGCTATTTTCTTCTGCCCCCAGCTTCCAGGAGAATTGTTTTGTGGTCTTCTGATACAATCTCATAAAGCTTCGAGATAGTCCCATGTTTTGGGTCAGTTCAACTTGATCTGTGGTTGAGACTCTTACTAGAGAGTTAGACTTATGTTTGTGTATTTTGAGGGGAAATTGCTTACTGAAAACTTACTTTTGGGTAGCTTAAAACTGTTCATGAGTTGGCTTGAATTTCCTAAGTAGCTTCATTGAGGAAGGGGGGAAAAGTCCCTGCTAATCAGAAATGCTGTAATGGCTCTCTTAGGAAATTCTGAAATGAAAAGTTTTGGATTTCAAGGCTAGAGTCACAGCAAGACTGAACAGTCAGTAAGCCACAGGGAGCCACCCGTGTGGCTATGGGTACAGCTCTGATTGGGAGCTGCTGTGGGGTGCAAGGAGAGGGCTCTTGCAGGGCCACCATATCAGTGGCACAGCCTGTGCCCTGGGTAGAGGGACAGCTGGTGGGTCAGATGGCTCCCTGCTTTCTGGTCTCTGGTCTCACTCCCTGGCTGCTCCTGGGCCCAGGGTGGCCCTGCCTCTCCCCATTGTGCCAAGCTGGGGACGGGCAGGTTGCCAGCATTTTACAGCTGTGCCTGAGAGTGTCACCCACTTTACCCGGGATGACTGCACGAGCTGTGCCTGCAAATGCATCAGCAGGCCTGGACATCAGGGATACACCCATCTTTGCAAAGCAGGGAGAGGCTGGAGGGTGGATAGCAGCATGCCTCCGGCCTTCTGAACACTGGGATGTGGGTGCACAACAAGATGGAGGAGGGAATTGCACTGCTCCTGAAGTGGTTTGCTCTTGGGTCTAGGAGATGGCTGCTGTCTCTGGGCTGCTCAATGTTTCTGGGCAGAGCTTTGCTGCCTCTGGAATAGCTCTGCTTTTCTATTGGTGTGTAAATACTTTGTCAGAGAACTGATTTTCCTACATTGGAGGTGGGCATCCTATCTGTTTCATGTGTCCTACAGTAAAGGACAGTAGTTTCTTCTCTTGCCTACTTTTATGGATGTAATTTATTTATCTGCTACCCATAAGGTTGTCTTCTCAGACAAGGTACTGCAAAAGAAGCTAAGGTATACATTCACAGATATATTTAGCAATTACATCCCCTTGTGGATGTTCTTAATGCTTTGAATAGCTTACCCTACTTCGACATGAAGTAAGCTATCTGAAACAAGGGCATTTTTTCCTGGTGAATTGACTATTTGCACAACTTCTAACAGCTTTAAAATATGTGTTTTTCCTGTTCAGTGGCTGAAATGAAAAATTCATTATAGGCACAGTTCTGCTCCTTGTATCAGATGTATCGTTGTCCATAATTAAATGGGTGCATTTGACTACAAAGATGTAATACAAATTAAAGTTTCACATAGTTGCCACTGTATATTGCCATCTTTTTTTCCCAAATCTATTGCTAAGGTCAGTGTGAGGTATTTTATAATGTAAAACTGATGAATTTTTGAAAACTGGAAAAGATCAAAATGAGACCTATTTAGATATCTCAGAGCAATTGAGAAGTAAAAATGTGAACTATACATAAAGTGTCTGGCCATGGTAGAATTGAACTCTTAAAAATTTAAACCCACTAGGGAGTACTTTGTGTTATGGTGGGAAGGGCCATGTTCTGTAAGTTTCTTGCTGATGACATGATTTGAAGACTGTTCTTACTGTTCTGATTTTGTGGAAATATTGCTGTATAACCATAGTGGTAACTTCTTCATAAATGAGCTGTACTCCGTTCTGTTACACTTGTGTAAATAATTTTTACTCGAGATGTATTGCAGAAGCTGAGAAAGGACGACTGTGGACCTGCCCTTAGAATTTCCTCGGGGGAGTAGGGACTTTTTAAGAGACAAGATTCTGAGAAGGGAAATAAGGTTTCTCACACAAAGTTTGTGTTAGCTGGCAGTACAGGAAAGATGAAAATGTAAAATCCAATATTGGGTCAAACCTGCTTCGGCTAATATTTCACTTGCATTAGCTGAATGTACAGACAACATTGTGTTTTATTGGTTTTTGACTGATTTTGCTTACCACTGGCAGGGAAGGAAGTCAGTAAAAGGGAACTGGTATTTTCTTACATAGACAATGTCTTGAGGAGCAGAATAAATAAATATAACATGGTTTTCTGTGAGGGTGCATATCTGAAACGACATGAGAATTTTTATATCATATTTTAATAATTAAAAATGTGTGGATTTTTTGTGTATGTGTTTTTCTACATTGTAATTTGTACTGATTGTAATATCAGTTTTTAATTGTCTTGTTGATTTGTTTAGGATACCAGGTGACATCAATCACTCTTATGCCATGCCAATGATGGGTTCTGTGGCTCTTGCTGTGCTAAGCTTCTGCTGTTTCGTTGAATAGGCAGTTAAAATTATCTTTTTAGGCTGGCTTAGGGTCAGCTACAAAAATTGAACATATTGTTGCCTTAAACAACTTATTTTTTTTTGTTTTTTATTCAATAAATAATTTACATAAGGTGGCAGGAATGTTTTGTAGAATTTGGGGACTTGCAGTATTTGCCCCTGCATGTGCTTGAAATTTCCCTATAATTGTACCCATGGGAATGAACTTACATGGGTAACAACAGAGATGGAGTTAGACCTTGTGCTAGAGAACCAGAGGCTTATTCTTCAGTGCCAGCTTTGCCAGAAGTGTACTAAACAAGTCACTTGAGTTTAAGTTCCTCATTTTCTTAGCTGTAAAATGGGGTCAACCCATGTTATTTTCTCCATATGCAAAATTCAGATTCATTGGCATTTGTGGATTGTGTTGAGAAAATTAATATATTTATGTATTTAATTTCATAAAATGTAAATAATGTGCCTGCTTCTCTCTACTGATGTGCATTAATACTGAAATTGTAAAAAATGCTAGAGAGAACTTGCCTATTAAAACACCGAAGCAGTGGCCTTTTGCTATTTTATTAAACAAGAATCAACCTAGATTGTTTTGAGTTAGCAGTATTTTTGTCTGCTTTTGTTATGAGATAAAACATCAAGTATTGACTTAACTTCACATTTCACTGGAGAAGAATTAAAAATTATCCCTGTGAAGGGAGACTATGGAGTTACTCTTTGAAATTCTAATTTAACACTTCAGTAATGGGTCAAACCTGCTCTGAATCCTCTGTGGGATTATTAGATTTGCTGTCTGGTTAACCTCAAGGAAAATGGGATGTCTTTAAATTACTAGAGGTGCTAGCTGTCACCTTATAATGGAACCAAAAGGTAAAATTTGTTGTTTTAAATTAGGATTGTGACCTGATGACTAAGGCATTGTATGAATGGGGCTTATTTTTAAGATCTAACTTAAGGTTGAAATTGTAGGGTGGTGATTTGAGGGTTTTTTTGTTGCTTTGTTTTTGTTGTTTTGTGGTTTGGGGTTTTTTTTTGTTGTTGGGGTTTTTTTGGTTTTTTTTGTTTTTTTTTTTACTTACCATCAGCTTTCTATTTGGAGATTAATATAATTGAGGGATAAGGGGGAAGTGTCTTCTTTAACTGGGGGGAGTTGGGGTTAGGGTTTTACTATTTGTTTTGTCCTCAGTGTTACTTATACATGGAGAAGTTTTTATTTTGTGTTTCTTCTATTTGTATAAATGTTTTGTGCCCCAACAGGAAGAATCTGTATTTTTTTCATAATAAAATTGATTATGAAATTAAATTCATGTGACTGGAACTGAAGGGAGTTCTGCTTTTTATTAGTAGATAAAGGAGCAGCTTGTATATTCTGCAAGTTTATGCATGTAAAGTTTATCCTGCCAAAACATTTAAAATTAATTTGCAAATTACTGAAATACAAGTACTCGACTGTTTTATGCTGTGTCATACATGAAGGGAGTATTTGGCAGTTATTTAGTAACTTGAATTTGGGGGAGTAAAAGCAGGGGGATTTCAGTTAAAAATGAATTCACTCTAACATTTTACTTTTCACTTTTTTATATTGGAAATTTGGTGCATATTGCTGTTATATTTTTTCAGCCACACTTCACCTTTAAAAGCCATATAACAAAACTAGTCATATCTCAGGAGATTACTCATTTCTCTTTCTTACAAGTTAAATTGAATTCATAAAAAACACCTATAGTTTGTGATGTCATGGAATATAAATTAAGACAATGAAAAGCTTGGCATAATGCATCATTTTTAATGATGAGGAGTATTGAATGCAGACAAGCTGTGCAGTGTGCATTGCATATACTGAGAAAATTCACAAGACTTTTTGACATCAGTTTTGACATGAGTCGTGGGCTCAGCTCCAGCACTGTTCTGAGTGTAGCCTGTCCTACAGAACTTTCCATTGCCAATCTGCCACACACCACGTGCCTGTATTTCACTTAAGATTTCTGATTTGAGTAACTGGGTCTATACATAGTTTGAATTGCATATTTAACAGAATTTACTTACTGTTGCTTCTGAGAATTTTTTGTTCCTTTTTTAATGCAGCTATATTTATCATGGTGTAATTTGATATATATCAATTTGAAATCGATTTTAAATTGCATTTCAACATCTTGTATCGTGTTTCTGAAGTTGGTAATTGATATGAAAATTAAAGTCTTGACCAAGTCTGAGGATTTGCAATTTTGGGAGGAAATACTAGGTGAAACGGCATAGTCATCAATTTTGTACATGTGTAGGGGAAGGGAATTTTTTAGGATATGAAAGTTTCTTTGTGCTAAGAGCTGCCACATTTGTAACTAACAGTGCAGTAAGGATTATAAAGAGAAAAGACGCACATTTATTTTACAGTATTACAATCAAAGGTTTGTTTACAAAAGAAAAAAAAGACCTGTCTACTGCGTTAAAATGGATGTAATGAAGAGCTAGTTGCAGCAGAAGCAAGCAGGGCTGGGCTTGCAAACCTCTATCTGAAGAATTGCTAGCATGCACAAGCTGGGCTGCTTTTCAACTTCAAGCTGGATACCTTTCTGGTGATACGAGAGGTCCTACAGCCACCCATATGCTGGTTACTAAAAATAGTGGTGCTGGAGTAAGGAGAGTGCAGCAGCACAGCACCAGAAAACCTCTGCAACCCTCCAGACACTAAGATTTAACAAGTAAATGGTTAAAACAACACACCATCTCTCTGAGGTAGGCAGACTTGCAAGCCAGCTCATCCTGTGAGTCTGGCTTGGGCAGCATTCCCTGGAGGTCACTCATTTGAGCTTTTGGGGAAGAGGGTGGCTTTGAGAAGCAGAGGCAAAAAAGCTTTTGTTAGGGAGTGTTTGATTTGCTTCTCTTGTTTTTCCTAGGGGGGAAATACTAACCAAAGTGTCTTAGGGGAGTATGGGGAGTCAGTCAGTGGCCAGACAGAAACTTCAAACATGAAGTATTACTGTGAAAAAGAAATCTGTAGATTGGGGCTGCTATGAAGAGTGAAGAAGAGTGATTTTATTATTGACAGGTGAAGTCCATCTTGATTTATCTTTCCTTTAACTGTGAAGTGACCCTTCAGCAGGTGAAAGGGAGCTCAGACTCTGATTAGCTGAGATTTGGAGATATCCTGAATATAAGGTTACATGTTTTGCCAAATGATATGGCCACAGATCATCAGGCTTTCTCTAAAATTCCAGCTTGGCTTAAAGAAGAAAAAAAGGATACCACATAATAACATAATTTACACATACTGTTTCATGTGACAGTGTTTTGTTTTTGCTAGCTGCTGTTTTCTCCATTTTACTTTTTAACAGTAGATCTGTAGTTTAAGCTGTATTTCAGACGTGCCCTTTCCTCAGTATTTATGTACAAAACACCACTAAGAATAAAAGAAGAATGCTGATTTTTCTTTTTTTTTCAAGCTTGCTTATAGCATGCACAGAGAAGTGATAAATATGTTCAAAATCCAAATGGAAAACTTTTTCAGTATTGTAGGTATCATTTGTCATGAAAGAACTAGTCACTCAGCAAACCATTTGTGTAGGTAATTCAAAAGACATTTTCCCTTTGTGATCACAGCATTTCCCCCAATGGCAACAACTGCTTTCATGTGAAACCAGTAGTAAGAACATGTATTGATGTATTTTTAATTTCGTTTAATGTAATTGAACGCCTGGAAGTAGACAGAACCATAATCATGTGAGCAGCCAGGTTTCCACAGAATCTCAATTTGCAAATGGCTACTACAGTTATTTAGTGTCTAATCTTTGTTCATGATCCTCAGTTTAGTGGCCTGCACGCATTGTTAGGGTCGGTTTGACATCTGGCCAATATTCCTAACAGCTTACTATTAAGTACTTAGCATGCTTGTTGCTCTGTGTGAAATTAATATATATTAAGATTCACAATGGTCTTGTGAGGTAGGGGTTGTACAGGAAAGTCAATGGCAGAAATTAGGGTAAGAGACTAAACTGTGTGTTTTCTAGATATTAGTGAGAAAATCAGTAGGGTGATGACTAGCAGCAAATAAGATAGTTTAATTTGTAAGCATTGATAATAGCTCGGTCAACTGGGTTTCATTTGTAGAAGCATGTTATCACAGAGCAGGAAGTTGGTAGCTAAGTAGTATCTGTGCAAACGATCCCCATCCTAGTAAACTTTTTGATTTCAGATGTGCGCTGTGTTCGTCTTTAAATACAGAATAAATGAACAAGAAAAATAACTCTCTGGCAAAAACTAAGATGAACACTTCATAAGGTGTTTAAGAAAAACAATTTTGATTTCCCTCTCTCTCCCCTGCCTTCTCTGCCTTCACAGTCTCTGCTTTCTGCTCATGTCCAGCTAAGATAATATAGTAAATGTCTGAGCTCTCGCAAGTAAGGCTGTCACATTGATGTTTAACTGACTTTGAAACATTGCAGCTGTAAAGGGGAAATGAATTCTGTTCTCTGTCAAAGCCTGTAAAAGAGTGTTTGTTTTAGCAGCTACTGAAGATGGAAGTGTTTATTCCATGGCTACATTGGTTGTCAAAGCTGGACATATTTTCCTGTATTAATAATATTTGGAATTTTTCATTAGTTATCATTTCCTGTTGGTTCTTGAAAGGAGTATTGAGATGCTGATCACTGTCCCAATCTTTTCAGCTCTTCTGAATCTTTTCAGCATTTGAATGGAAATTAGGGAATTCCTTTAGGATGGGGGTGTATGTGTGCACAGGCATGTGTGATTATGTATTATGTAAAACTTTTAAAGCATTTGCAAATGTCTGATACTTTTTGATCCCAAAAGGCAATAGCTTTTTGTACAAGAGACAGAGGGGCAGCTCTTCCAGTTTGTCAGGTGATGGAAGACTGTACCTAATATGCATGAAACGCAACTTATTACTCATCTTGTTGTTTTTTCAGATGACTTCTGTCACAGACTTTTGCTCCTGATACATAGCGTTCTCTTGTTATGAAAAGACTGACCAGAATCTGGATACTTACTGTTACTGAAACATATGTTATGCTGTGTAATTTATTTCAAAAGTAGCTTATCACATGCACTTACCAAATCCTAGTCATTCAACACAAACGAATGTTTTCTGAAGTGTTTCTGATGCATTGTTGCTACAGCGGGGGGGGGAAAAGGTGAGGTAATGGAGTTGGAGTATTTTTGGTTTGTTTGGCTGTTTAAGATAGATCATCTAGAGCTGAAACTTAATTAAGTATTAGGGTTTGAAACTGGAAACAATAACCATGTTAAGTAAGCCTGTCACGATCTTGGCACCATTAGAAGAGAGAGCAAGCAGTGAGGGAAGCTGGATTTGTGCTGGTGTTGCTTCCAATGGTATGTAACTTACTAATTACCTTTGCTGTGAAATGGTTGGTAAAAAGCCAAAATACTGCTTCCCTAATTCCCTAGGATCCTTGTTTTGAGAGGATTATACTTCCTGGTGTTTTTACAAGAATTACATGGATGCCAGAATGTTTCCCAAGCTTCTCTTTGATGATCGGTACAATGTAACAGGGAAGGCTTACCAAAAATTACTGAGGAAGTGAGTAGGAGAGAGATTAAAAGGTGTGAGAATAAATGAATCTGATAGTTGTGTATTTATGCATCTTCCCTACATTTGTCATTTTTAGTCTGGTTTCTGAAGGAAGTGAAACTCATGTGATCATGACTGAGATAAAACATGTTTATGTGCGTTTGTGGGATAATGTGTGTGTGTTTGCCTTTTTCTTCCACTGCCCCAAAGGAACTGTGCTTCTACAGTATATAAGAAATTACATCATCAGGTATATGACTGTCATCCCGTTAGTGAAAGAAGGACCTTACCTGTTGACAGCCCTCATGTGGCATCAGAAAATCATTATGGGAGAGCAAAATTCTGGATGGCAGAGGGCACAAAGTGCGTGTTTGTCAAACTAAATTTCCGTGCTCCTTACTCTCTGCTTGTCAGGTGGGGACTGAAACACCTTTTCATGCAGCAGAGGGATTATGAGGTTTAAGACTTTTTATATTAAAAATCAGAAGATAAGTTATATGAAGACACTGTCTTATGTGCTTCAAAATCTGTTGAAAAAACCATGTACAATATTAATATAGTCTTCTGAAATGTATATGGGTATTTAAAATTTACAACTCCCTTTCTTTATAGAAAAGTGAAAAACCATACACTGAGAAATTCAGGTTAAATATGCAAATTATAGATACTTTCATTGCACAAAATTAAAATCACTACTGACAGTTGTAGTCTTGTTTCTCATCTATGAATTAGCCATAATGTCATGTCTTAACATCCTTTTTTTTTTTTCTCAAGTCTCTTGGTTTTCAAGATAGAGGCAGGAAGAAAATGTACCGTGTTTTCTGGCAGTGGATCAGTACAGGCCTTCATTTGTCCTTCCCCACATCTAAAATAATGATTTTGACTGTCAGTGCTGCAAGTTGTTTGTTTCAGCCTCAGATAATCAATCTGATTAAATATCTTGGTGGTATTTGATATTATACAGAAAGCATTTGAAAGGGCAGTAATATTTCACTGAGCTACTGCTCATATGGAAAGCTTCATTTTAATAGTCTTGGTGATAACAAAAACTTACTGAAAAGAGTGAGGTATATGTATGTATATATGTTCTGGCACAAGTGACTGTAGACTTACACCACTATGAGAACTTTTCTTACGTGCTTAGTTGCCATTTGGATGAGTGAAAGCAGTGAGATTTATTCGGTTAGTCTATACTAAGTGTTACTCAGTAAAATGATTGAGAGAAAAAGTTATTTGAATGGTAACATGGTATAGGCAAGTGTCATAAACTCAAGCTGTTACTCGCCAGTTTTGTGTTCATCAGATTTCTGTGTGGCAGAAGATGCCCTTGGTCAGGTCTGATATCCCTGGTGAGGCTAGCTGTACTTTGGCCAATTTTAGCCTAGGCTTCATTGTTTCTGAATTTCAGTGGTTGGAAGACTTTGCTTCAACTTACCTTGTAAAATGACACCTAATAAAATTTTCCTACTGGCGTTTTCCTTAGAAAAGCCCATCACTTGGCAGCTTCCACCAGGACTCACCATGTCCAGTGCCTGCTGCAGTCTTTGAAAGCCAAGAGTCCTAGTTTTATCCCTTAAGTCTCACCTGTTTTCCCTTCTGACTTGAAAGTCAGTTTTAGAAAGACTAAAAGTCTTCTACTTCATAGCATCAAGGTAGAAATTAACTTTACAAATTAAAAACAACTAAACTAAATAAACTTAGTTTCTAGTGAAAACTTTCTTTATTCACCTTCCTCAGCATTTAAATAAAATGTCACCATGTGCCTGGTATGTGAATAAATGCAGACCTGATTTAGCTTCCTGACTACAGCAGAAAAAAATTCAGGCATACTTTTGAAGGAATGGTTATTTAAAAGTAATGTGTTTTTGTTGCAATGTGATTATATATTTAACAGGAAGCTAGGTTGGAGTCTTTATGACCAACTCTTATTACTACTGCTCCTTTGGTTTCCAGGAGATGATGACTATAATGCTATAGAAAATCTTCAGATAGGTAGCATCATCTTGGACAACTTTCTTTTTTGTTCCATGGTATTACTCTCAATCATTATTTCATAAAGAAACAAATTAAGTTCAAAACGTATATCAATACAATATTTTCATTTTCCTTCCAACTTCTTGTTAGTCTGTATGGACTATAAGAAGATGGTAATGGGATGACATCCTGAGGTTTTAGTGCTTCATGTGCTCAAGTACAAAGTGTAACTGGAACTCGTGTTTGATGTAGAGGAAGAGCACTGGCTTTTTAAATCAGCAAGATATACCAAAATAATTAACTCTTTGAGATGAAATCAAGCAGGGAGTTACTGGGAGGAATTTCTTTTCCCTCTAGCATATGTTTTTAAAATACTTTTCTTATTGACAAAGGTAAGTATATCTTGAATAGCAAGCATTCCTTGACCCTATGTCATTTGCTGCTTAGGAACAGTATTTACCTACAATAACTGTAAAAGCTTGCATGAGTAATAACTCATGCAGTAACTGAGAACTCCAGGTAACTCTTTCAAAAAACCTTGTGTGGAAAAGAAATAATTTGGGAAGAGTTTAATTTGAGATAAGAAGCATTAGGCATGAATATTTTTCTATGGACCATCAGCCCTGTTCAATTACTTTGGTAGCAATGCAGATGCATGTATTTTATGATTGTTCTTTAAAATACCAGGAATGTTGCTGTCAGTGTGCCTTTTACCATCATATATTACCATGATTTGACAGCTGACAAAACAAGCATGTGAAGGCTGACATTTGTGCCAGATGTCTTTCATTATATATTTTTATAGGCTTAATTTTTCATGTGTGCACTTTATATTGGCAGCTTTAATATATTTTGCAGATGAAGCTTAATTGTTTTTCTTTTGTGCACATTTATATTTTAGTAGATTAAAATTTTACCCACAAAATGTACTTGTAATTTAAATTGCTGTGCAGAAAGTAAAAGCTAACTGAAAACATGACCTAAAAAGGTTCAACCATTCTTTAGACTTTAGAAAAAGTAATAGAAAGTACCTTATTCTGGTAGAGAAGCTTTTGACCACCTGAAGAGCTTAACACTCTATTTTTCTTTTTATCGCCTTTTAGTGGCCCTTGAGAAACTCATGTGATACTGCTTTAAGGAACAGAGTCCTGTTATCCATAATCGAGTGTGTAATTTAAATTGTTTCATTAACTTAGCTAGATTCTGGTAATGTATGTTATTTTATGGCAGTTTATGAATCCTTGACAAACAGGTGAAGTACCTTCTGACGCTTCCTTTCTTAATGTGTTTGGGAAGTGCCTGCTAAGAAGGAACTAAATGCAGTGGAGTCCTTTGATGGTCCCATAGCTCATGCTATACACTCACTCCAGCTCTCAGCCCCTTTTCACAAGAATATCTTAGGAAATGGTAGTAAAGGGTAAGAAACATGATTTAATGCTTTAACAAGTGTCAGAAGTTAAGTAGGGTAGAATTAAGTAGAAATAAAAATTTCTACTTAATTAGGGTAGAAATAAAATTTCTTTTTTTATTTTATTTTCCTTTTCTCAAAAATAGCGAGACATCTGATAAATGCTTGTTACATATGAGGATGTGATTATGGTGTTGGAAATTTTTTTACAGACTGTGTTGATGAAAGGGAGATTCTGAAATAAAGAATAGTCAGTACTGTGGCATTTTCCTGTGGTGACAGGAACTCAAGCTGTAAAATTGCCAACTTGCCCAAACCAGATTAGGGTTTTAAATACCTGTAGTAAGGAATGGGGCTGTTCAGTGGGTAGTCTCAGGGTGATCCTCAGTCTCACTCAAAGGTTCATCCTGAGTATTAGTCTAACAGGACTCTCTTGAGAATGTTTTTGCAAAGGAAATGGTTTTGGTAAGTTAGTTCTTTGATGACCTCTGCCTGTTAGAAAATGAATGCTGCTAACCTGAAGTTGAGCCGTCTGTAGTTGCAGCAGTGACCCCTTTTCCTCACTCCCTTGTGGTGGCAAGATAAGCAGAAAGGAGCAGAAATTGGATGCCATTGCATTTGCCATAATACGTTTATGATCCTCTTCCAAATGAGATTTGATTCTGGAGAAAACAAAATGGTGGGAAAAAGACATATGGTTACAGCAATAAGATGGTGAGGTTATCCACTAAAGTCTGCTGAAAATTATGGAACAAAATTTCATGGGTATGAAAACAATAAATGTAATTGTTGACTCATTTATTTATTTCCTTTTACATACTATCCCACCCACGTACACACACACTTGTTTTGTTCCACTGTACTTTACAAGACTCTATGGTTGCATCTAATGTTGCTGTAATCCTGTCCTTGCTTCTCTCAACTTCTCCCTTAAGAGCTTTCAAGTAATGGTTTGAAATGTTAACACTTCTCTTTTTGAAAAATATTTTTCCTTAGCTTTCCAAATGAGCACCACTTTGAATTGTACTTATGATACTCTTCATTTTTCTGCATTTAAGAAAGCAAAATGGAGTGCTGTCATCCTTTGTTTCCCTTTGGTAACAGAAACCATAAAAATGAATAGGACCTAATTTGTGCCAGCAAAACTGGTAATGTTATCTGCATACATTTGAACACCATTCAGAGTTCTAGTTTTTTAAAAATCTTCTCTCATCTCCCTTTTCTAAATGCAGAATTGTTGTGCATTTTAATCTAACACAGTCATGGAGATAAATGGGAATTTTGAACTGCAGAAAGGCTTTAAAAACTTAAGATACTTGTTTATTCTACCCAAGTGACAAATGTTTTTGGCAAAGAGACTGTTATGGCATGTTAGTTCCGTTGTAAATATATTAATTTGTATATTTGACTACAGATACTATGATGGATATTTTTATAACCATACTTTAAGGGCATGTTTTATTCTAAGATATTACAGTCTCAAAGTACATAAATTTCTGTTACACTGTTTATATCAGTAATAACCAGGAAATTCTAAATTAAGACTGACACTTATTTTTCATGTGCAAGTGTATTCTAAGGTTTCTGTTTCTGAATCTCCTAAACTGAGCTGAAGCAGTGATTTCAATACTCATGAATTTTCGTGTTTGTTTTAATATGGCATTGTTTCAACATAATTATGTGCATTAAGTGTTTCTATCTTCTCCATATATCTCAGGATTTGGTCAATAGAAGAAGTTAAAAGTTCAGCCTCTTGTGATTCCAATAACCAAGTAAATAAATAAATTGTCATAAACTCTGGCAGAAGTGGAGAGATTGGGCTTTTGCATCTACTGCTGTTCTACAAATTAAATGAGTGTTTAGTGCTCTCCCAAGTGTAATACACAAATGGATGGTACTGAAATATGCACTGTTATTATCAGGCCAAAGATTTAAGAGAAAAAACCCTTAGAGTAACAATTCTACTTTTCACATAAATGCCTTTTATTTCTCTCCTCTACATGCTGTTTTCCTGTCCTTTTTCTATCTACTGGTGTTACATCACTTGCACACTTGGTTTTTAAAGGCTCTTGTGAAAGTATCACTCTATTACTTCCAGCTGAGTAAGTACTCAGTTGCACCTCATAAGCTTTCCAAGTCACGTCTTACAACAGTGACAACCCTGTTAGGAAAACAACTGAGTTTTTAAAGCCTCGTTCTTGTTCTCGTGCACCATGCTAGCGGTGCTCAGAGCTGATTGCAGGCCCATCGATGAATGATGGTGCAGTAATTTCAATTATTCTATCCAGCGGTGATGTAGATGTTGCTCGGTTTTCAGATACTAATCCCATTCCTTAATATAGCAGTTGGCCACATGTGCGAGCTCATCCTGTTAGGGAATGGCCTTCGGGGAAAATGAGTCCTGAAACATTTGGGCACGGAATTTATGCATTTCCTAGGATCTGTAAAGTTAAAGAAGAAATGGTGGACAATTTCAAAGGCAATGACAAAGTACCACTGGTCTGTGTCACTGAAAAGCAAATAAAACAGCCTTTGTAAGAAAGAGTGTAAGACTTATTTCCTCGATTGCATTTGATGAAATCGGTCTTAAACTTTTAAACAAAATTCTTGGGCTATTAAGTGCTGTCAGTAGTGGAAAAAAATGTTGAAAGCGATATGCGAGACAGTTTTTCTTCTACCACAAATTCGACTATTCAACCTTAATGTCAACAACTTTTGTCACCAGGAATGTAATATAACCAATAGCAGAGTAAAGTCTCAGCCTAGCTGCTTAGGGATGATTCCTTTCCTGTTGTAAATTAGTGGGAATTCTTGTGAAGGAGGCCTTCCACATCAGGAGTGCTTTGGAGAATATCAGCACAGGCATCAGCTGCCTTTCATTTGCCTGTCTTAACTGCACGTTATGGCCGTCTTTGCTCTGCAAAGTTGTGCATAAATAATTACCTGTCATCCCACAAACAGCCCAACAGAGTTGTGATAGGAAAGCCACCTTTGAATGGCCTATACACAACAGGACAAGTAGTTTTTCTGTGCGTTTGGTTGTATTTGAAATTACTTTTTGCTGGAGTTTTTCTTTGAGCTGTTGTTCTTCAGCTCTGTAATTTCAGAAGACTGCCATACATAAAGTTCAAATCCTTATGGTAAACTGCTTGAACTCTTAAGTCCATTTTTTAACGTTTTAGTGTTTTCTGCTGAATTATGGGTGCTTGGTGTAGTTACCTATCTTTAGCCGAACTTTTTTGTCCGATAGGGTCAATTTCATGATCTGTGGGGAAAGTATGTTTAATTTAAGATCCAAGGATGCTTGTGAAGGACATGTATGTGTGTGTGTGTGTGTGTGTGTGTGTGTGTTCAAATACAGAATTAAGAATAAATCATCTGGGGTTTTTTTCCTTTGACCTCTTTAAACTACAAAAATGTGTTTCACTGGGTTTCCTCCATACTGTAATGTGTGGAAGCTTTGTACTTTTTTTGTTCTGCCTTGTTCTTAGCTTGATTTTCATTGCACCTTTCATTTACTTTGGCTCCTATGAAATATGAGAGTCAGATTTCTAATGTACAGCGTGTTGGAACAGGTTTTACTGCATCTCTGTTCTTTCCATTTGTGTGTTTGGGTACACACAGGTTTGAGAATTATCTACCTTTGCTTGCTGATTAGAACATTAATTTCTTTGCAGGGTTGAAAAGAAGATTTACTTCTGTAGATCAATACAAATTCACCTTTCTTGAGCTTGACTTGTAGTTGTTACGTGTTTTTGCACTTTTGGTAGATATGACCAGCTTATTTTAAATAACCTGCTGGTCAGAAATCAGCAATATTGAGAGGGAAAGACCTCATTTAAAACAGGTATATATTCCAGCTCTTGGGGTGCCTAACATTTTCTGCTTACTGTCAGAAGCACTTGAGAACTATATTACCTTGTTTTCACGTAAAAACTGGATTCATGTCTTGCTCTTGCTTAAAATCACTTTCCTCCCTTCCCCACCCCCCACCCCTTTTTTTAAAATTACTATTATTTTTGTATGTTCTTGTAGAAAACCTTAATGAGACTTCTAGATTTGAGAGGTCAGGGTACTATTCAACTTGGCTGTAGAACTGTGGATTTTAAGTTTTATGTGATAATAAGAGTTTTCTTTCAATATAAATTGTTGATATGGTAGTGTTTGTTTCTGGTGGCATTTTGAATACATCTGCTATCATGAGGATATGCTTGAGCTTTTTTTGAAGCAAAGTTGAAAGAATGAATTCTGATGGCATCTCTAATATATATGCAAGGCCTTTCTAGGCCCAATTATAGTAATTTGTGATTTTTGTGTTCTGAGGGGCTGCAAGGAGAAATGTTCGTAAAATTTGTTTGTATAGCTATTCACTCATGATATTTGTACATGGTGTTTCATAAAACCTCTCATCAGCTGTTTTAAGATAAGCCAGCAGAAAAAAAAAGTCTGATAATAGTTTGTATTTAAAGTTTGCTTTGTGGAGTTAGTTGTTTGGAGGACTCATATATTTTATATTGTTGTTTTACAGAAGCAAACCAAAATCATGCCATCTTTTTAATAAGAATGCTATTTTGACAGTTGGAGCAATTGCTGAGGTTGCTGAGGTTTCTAATACCTCTGTTGTGCTATCTGGCTTTATGTGACCATTTAGTTATTTTGGCTTAGTCATTTATGCCCCCCCTTTTTT
>VZTH01003410.1:250294-278730 GCA_013397815.1 Aleadryas rufinucha | reverse complement strand
TTTTTTTTTTTTTTTTACTGCCAAAGTTCCTAAAAATGGAGGCAGTAATAGTTTGTTCCTTGACACACTTTTGTGCTTTACTGGGACATAAAGAGCTCCTCAGGGAATTTTATGAAACTTCTGTAATTATAACTGCATCAATTTGTTCATTTAAGAAACCAGGAAAATACGTGTTTGTTTCTGCAGCAGCATAAACTGAAGGGTTGCAGCAGCTAGTCCCATGCTTAGTTCTCCAGGTTGTGCTGCTTATGCAAAGGTATTGATCTTCGGTGTGTTTAGCAATCTTTCCTGGTTGCCCCTTTGTACATTTCAGGATTTGTCAGACATGGGATATGTTGCCCTGGAAGAGGGCTCATTTGACAGGAGGCTTCATGTTCTCCCATTTGGGGCTTTTCCAAATATAATGAAGCACGGTTTAAGCTTTGCAGAAATGTTCAGGCAGTAATCTCAGTCTTAAGTTTTAACATATGTTGTATTAGTTGTTTAACATGTAAGAGGAACCTGAATGTTTCAAGGTGTTTATTTGAAATCCTAGTTGACAAGGACACTTGTTTCAAGAACGGAAATTAATTTCATTTGTGTGACAAGGAATGGAAACTAACATGCTACCATATATACTTGTTTACTAATACCACAAATTAATGGAAGCACAGTGTTTATTTATATTACTTGGAATAACACTTAGGGGAAAAAGAAAATCTGTATTTTTTTTACAAAAAGTTATGAATTCTAAAATTGAGGGAGTGTTGACATGCCTTTTCACTGTATCATAGAGTAGGGAAACCTTGTTCTGTTTTTTTATTAAATTCTGTACAAATCCTGTGATTACTTGACTTACTGGATTATCTTTTAAACCTTTTTGACTGCACGGAAGGGATGCACTGACGTGGCGCTTGCTGTGATCGTAGGAAACCCAGAGGATGATGCTTTGAGTGGTCAAGTGGAACCTGCTGTGTGTTCTGTAGATAACAAAATTTAAAAGCACAGACCTTTAACTCCCCACTTATACCTGGTGTTTGTGTGGTGCGTGTGTTACCTAGGGAAGTTGAGCTGGCAGAGGCAGAGTACACAGAGCAGCATTCCACAGAACTTGTGACTTTGTACCCAGAAAGTGTTTAGCAACCTGTAGAGGTTGTAACAGCAAACATTTTAACTAACTTTGAAAAAGTTGCTATTACAGGAAGAAAATAATAAT
The DNA here is from genome assembly GCA_013397815.1 of Aleadryas rufinucha. Classification (NCBI taxonomy): domain Eukaryota; kingdom Metazoa; phylum Chordata; class Aves; order Passeriformes; genus Aleadryas; species Aleadryas rufinucha. Next base: position 277,535 of record VZTH01003410.1, on the reverse strand, counting down.
TTAACCTTAAATAAACACTGTCTGAAACTTAAGGAAAAAAAAGTTTAATTCTTACTTTGTGGTTTTGTTTCTGGGTGGACTGTGAACATGTGCAAAAGTTTTGCCTCTTCTTTAGTGTAGGAGTTCATCATAATGGATGATTGGTAGGACAATTTTATACATTATAAACAGCAAAAAAAGTTAGCTTAGTATGTAGCTGAGTTAGGATGAAAAATCTGATTTTGACAGTACAATATAAATCTGACTTAATCAGTAAAAAATACAGTCTGAAACACATACATATTTACTGCCTGTCTAAGGTGTGTGTCTTGGCAAAGTGCATTGGCTTTTTATCATGTGGCCAAACTAAAAGGTAAACACAGTAGGTACCAGGAAGACTAAAAGATCAGTTCTGGAGCAATATATTATTGCCAGGATGTAGTAGTTATGAGGCCGTAGGAAGTTTAATAGCAATAATGATAGTGAAATTGTTAGAAATTTGAAATGCCTTACGTCCATCTGGAGGTGGGTGAGACTGTTGGAGCACCTTCCTTTTCTCCTCTGATGGTTCTGTGAGTATCTTTGCAATCAGGTTGTCTTTAACCACTGATACTGAATGTTGAACGCTAGTGGAATGTGCCATATTTTGGGTATTTTTGCTGCACTGTTTCTGAAGACGAACAGACCCTTTAACATGGGTTTATTTGTCAGCCATGGATAAAATTATGGTCCACTACAAACTTTGGAGTATATATCGATCCATGCCACTTTGAAATGAGCATTGTGTCTACCCGAAATGCTGGTGAGCCAGCTTAGCACAAAGATATGTGCTACCATACTGGTTTAGGTGAGCAGAAATTGCTCCAGTGCTCGGGCTCAAGCTAAGGGCTGGCTCAAGCTAACGAATAACTTCCTGCTTGCTTCCTGTGCTTATGTGTCATGTAAAGGTAAGTGAAAGACAGTCCAGTTCTGACAAATCTGTTACTCGGTGTGGAGTTTTAGGGTTATTTAAGGAATAAAGTAGTGCTTCTGATTTGTTTGCCAAGGATAGTAAATTCTGCTGTAGAATTTCAGCGAGTCGTTTAAACTATGAATTTAAATATTGAATAGAATGGTGTTTCCTAAGCAGCTAGTTAAACAAAACATTGTCTGAGTGATATTCAAAAAACCTCTTTTAATTGGCTTAGAAAGCTAATTAATGAGAGGGCCTTCAGGTCTTGAAAAACTCGTGAGAGTTTATATTTTCTTTTCAGATTTAAAAGGGGTTATATAATTGATTAGTATGAGCAGCCTATGCCTTTCAGACTATAAATAAGGAACACAGCTCCAAAGACACCAATTTGCCAAAATAGCTTGGATATATTTACAAATGTTATTAAATAATAACTAGTTTTTACTTAGGTAATGTTTCTATAGAACCTCTAATAGTTTTTGAATATGTATGAAAGAAAAGGTTAACTATTTGACTTCTTAAACATAATTTTTTTCTATTTTTAACTCAAACTGAGCCAGGATATTCCAGAATTTTTTAGCAACGGAACAGTTCTCCTCCTTCAGTATATTCAAGACCACCATGCATTTCTAATGAAGACTTACATGGAAAATGCCCTAAATAGAACCATGTGCCAACCATGGCCTTTTGGATCACTGTTTAGGAACTGCTGCTTTTTAATATTTATTTCTAAGTCTGTAGTATAATTCTTTTGGCCACTGCATGAACATGCATTTTAGTCGTGTTAGTACTGTAAAAATCATAACACTGACTCTCATGATTTTCTTCTTAGATAAATCTCCTACTATTACAACATTTTTCCAACTTTTTAGTGTTTGGTCTGCTGTATTGGAAGATGTGTGAGTTTTTACACTTGAGTAACTGTCCATGTGGAATCACTTAAAAATGAGAATAAATACATTTCCACATATGGACTTTTCATGAGCCCTGATTTTCAAAGCAGCAATTAAATACTTTTTTTTTTTTCAAAGAAAACATTTACATAACATATAAGAGAGTAACATGTACCTTACTAAATAGGGTTATCTCCTGAGCTGGAAATTAGGTGTGCTAATTTTTTTTCCTCAATTCAGCACTTATGACATGTGACAGCTTTTGTAACGGATTACTATGGACATATCAACTTGAAGATTATTGAAGTACAATTGCAGAACTGCAGACACTAACTTGAAAAGATTAACATGGTTAAATTGATTCTTGTGTTTGGGCAGAAAAGGTGTAGAATGACGTCTGAGTTGCTTGTGTACTGAAAGCTTTCAGGTTTTGGTTCATCGTTTCTTACATGTAATTCATTGAGAAGATAACAAATACTTGAAAATAACATTTTTTCAGTCTAACTGTAGTGCTATTTCTGTGACATTAGCAAACCTCTTGAATCTAGTGGCTTTTGGCTTTGATTTTTAAAGGCAATGTCTTGTTATGTAATTATTTAATTGTGTTCATGTTTGAGTTGAAACCTGGTACGCTGGGTGTGTGTCCAAATTGCTCATGGTAGCTGTTCATGCAGGATACCAGATGTGCACCCACACACATGCCCAGGGCTGGTGCATGTGCTTTGCCCTCCAACAAAGGTACAGCAGCATCAGCTGTGCCCTTGTCACATTTAGCTGTACCCTCCTCTTTTTCTGAAGCTATTTAGGAGTTGCTTTTATTGGGAAGTTCTAGTTAAGCTCTTTGTATTTTACCATGATGTAAGTCATGAATTGTTTGTTTTGATTTTTGTTTCTTGGTACCAAGGTCTGTGTGAGATAGCAGTCAGTAGGTGCTTAGCCCGAGAATGTCCATATGTAAATTTTGCCCTACAGACTCCCCTTTCCTAGGCACCCATCTTGTGATCTGCCTCAGCTGTATGTCTTCCCTGTGCCAAGCAAGTGCTAGGCTGCTGAAGTGCTTGAGGTTCAGTATGTGCTGGAGGGTCCTCTCTGTGACTGCACATGAGTTTTTTATTTCATTATCAGGTGAGCAGACAGGTCCTGTCTTGTTGGTGGCCTACGGGCAGCCCTAAAGAAGCAGGGTAGTTAAACCCAAAGTATTTGGTCTTTGAAATGCCTCTTGTATCACAGTTATTCAGAGGGCCTGTTTTCTAGCATTCCACCCCTCCTCATTTCTAAACTATCAATGGAGACTTTGTGGGAAGTCTGCAAGGCTTTCTGAGAAGTCTGAAATACCTGTCTAAAATGATTCTTAGTGGAAAAGTTAATGAAGTGCTGGTGTGACTCTGAGATGCTGTCTCAGTACCAGAGTCCTGCTTTAAAGTTGCCTCTGTCACACGTTATGGCTGCAAGAGCCAGCTCCAGGAGATAGGTGACCTGTTGATTAAAAGAAACTTCTCACCATGAAGAACTACTCTGACTCACTTCATCCATCTGTCTGGGCTGGTGGTTACTCTTCTCTCTGAAGAAGGAAAGATCAAAGATGCCCAGGTGTGGCCCAGCGTTATTTGCTGTCACAGAGCTGGCTAAACAAGGGTATAAGAGAATTCATAAGGGTTTTTTCTAAGCAGGCACACCTTCCGTGTCAAAATTACATCAGTTCTGTGAGGTTTTTAAAGATTACATACCTGGAGGGTTACATACCTTGGAGTCAGGTCTTCATCCTTCATCTTTGAGTGAGTCAAAGTATGACTGTTTCTGGGATGTTAATGTTGATATGCTGGTACTTCTTGGTAAAGATGTTGTTTTCTTCTTCTGAGAATGCTTGGTGTCTGATACAGGTCTGAAACCTTCCACCAGTGTTGTTTTACCCTCCATGTCTGTCTAGTCTGTAGTATTAAAAAAGTACTACTTTTTCCCCTTAGTGGAGTTCTCCCTTACTTTTGTATCTCTTCAAGAAATTTCCTTGTTAAAGATTATTTACTCTGGGAAGTCTTTCTTCAAAAACTGTAAACATTTATTTGAACACTTTAATCACACCATACAGAACCACTGAGCTCTAGCCTGTAGATTATGTGAATATAGAGTTGGGAAGTTTTTCTTGGAGAGTCTGGTGACTGTGCTCAGCAAAGCATGTTTTTTTTCAGGTGTCTTTGAGGCATATACAATCCCAAAGTTGGATGAATCTTTCGTAGTTCAAACTGTAGCAGGGTATGAATGGCCAAATAGTGTTTGATGGGCTCATCATAAATGAAAAACTTACTTAGACTTTGGTTGTTGCATTTAGAAGTTGTGGAGTCTTCATGCTTGGAGATACTTAAGGCCCATTTGGACCCTGTCCTGTGCAGCCTGCTGTAGCTGGCCCTGCTTTGAGCACTTGGTTGGACTAGATGATCTCCAGAGGTCCCTTCTAACCTCAGCCATTCTGTGTTTCCAGTGTCACTGTGTCTCTGGTGTAATTTCCCCAGTTTGGGGAGGGGGTGGGATGGCAGGGATAGCTCCATGCAAGTTGGAGCAATGAGAAGAACATTTCAGACGGTATTGGCCTCTCTTTGAGATTATCTCTCTGATTGTGTAACACCTGCAGCCCTGAACCTTCCTGAAATAGGATCAGTTGAAACCTGCAGCTGTGGATGAGGGCTGTGGCTGATTCCCACAGTTACCCCTTTTACTTCATTCAGTGTGAACAGCTCTGTGTCTGTCCTATGACCAGAAAAGATAGGACAGAAGTTGATAGACATGGGGAAATTAAAAGCACGACAGTTGTCAACTGATTTGTTTTTTTATCCCCCCAGTCCCAGAACTAGGAGCACTAAATAAAATTAGCAATGGTCCTTAAAATGTGGTGAAGCTGTGTATGTGCTTCCATTTGAAGCAGAGGCATGTAGTGTGCATCCTGCTCTGGTGGTACCATCATTTGTGAACTCTCTTGCAGCATAAACCTTTGTTCTGTGCTTCTTCTCTGTTCTGAAGCAGGAAGGGAGGGGGAGAAAAAAAGGAAATTCAGAGTTCAAGGTTCCCTAGACCAAAGCTTTAATACTGAGAAAAAGTACTTGGCATCTTGAGGAAGACAAACATTTTGCCAGAAGAAATTTTCCTGTGGCAATGAATTTAGAATATGTGAATGAGAGTAACTTCTTCATCTGGATGTTGCTATTTTGTGGGAGGGAGGGTCCTGCTCTGCTTATGTTCGGTTGCTGTACTCATTTGCCTTTCTCAGCATGTTGTTTTTCCTAAGAGTAAAGAAGATAAAGTTAATGAAGGAATGATATTACATAGGTAAAAAACTTAATCAGAATGCATTTGCATGATAGTCGAATATCCAAAGCAGATGACTGATGACTGTCAAGCTACCATTTCCCATGTTTCAAAGTCTTGAGTGTGTAACCTAATTTGCATTCTCAATAATATGTGCAGGAACGTTCTGGGGTTTAGTAAGTAGGAAGCAATAAGGTTTTAATTTTGAATTGTAGCACTGATGCCTTAAAGTTTTCAACTGAACTACAGAATTGTCTGCCGTAAGTCTTTGGTGTGCTGGAAAAAAAAAAGTGCTTAAAACCACTTTGGGTTTTAAGTATTTGAATGGGCAAGAAAAATCCGGGTCATGACTGATCATGCAGTATTTTCCCTCGTCCAAGACTTAGGAAAATTACTCTCTTTGTTACCACCTTGTGGAGTATCAGCTGCTGTAGCTGTGTGCTAATTCTGGCTTTTTTTAGAACCACTGTGTCATGGTTGGAGGTAAGGGATCTTCTGACCTGCATGCTGTCTTTTGGAGGCTAAATTGAGAGGACGCAGGAGGAAAGAGTTTTCTGCTGACCATTTAAAATTATTCTGACATTTCCATTGCTGCTTTGGTGGTGAAATGAGCCCAGCTTTGTAACAGCTGGTTATGACTATGGTATGCTGCCAAAAATTTGCAGGAATGCAAGAGAGGAGAAAAATTTGGACTTTAACAGCACATACATCATCCAAAAGGGAACAGAATTTCATGGGACAAAATGAAAACAGTTATGTAGCCCATGGGGATTTCCTCTACTGAATATCAAAGGTATACTGTAAACCACTGAGGTGTAGGCACTTCTGCTTGAAAAGCTTTCAAGATCCTTTATGATGAAAGTAGTTAGGCAGTTGAACTGTAAGGGTTGCTAACAAGTCTCATTTGAAAGTACATAGCAGTGTTATTTGAAATGTCCCATTGACCTCAATAGGTCTTTGTTTTATTTCTTTTCTTTCATTGTTGCTGTTTGACATTGAGACTGTGTTGAAAATACACTGTGATTTGATGTTTTTGGGTATGCCTGGCATTTTCATCTCAGTGGCCTGGCTCACATTGGGCCAAATTCAACTTTGACAAACAAATGTCCTAAAATTACTAGAAACTGCCTTCTTTTAAAAGCAAATATTGAAATTACAGGGTTTTGCCTATCATGTTTTCTGAAGTTTTTAGGCATAATAAATTTTTTGGTTGTTAGATGTTTTCAATTTAGTATGTGTGTATTATGTACTTAACTGTTGGACAGAGAATTACTATGATCTGTACTAGAAGATTATAGTTTTTTCCAAATCTACAGAAATCACTACCATGCAAACAGCAGTCTTGAGAATAACAGGAAACCCTTGCAGAGTGTCATCAGCTTCTCTAGTAAACCTTTTAAGACAGAGGGTTTAATTCTGAATAGGGTCTTTGAGAAAGACCAAAAAACTTGCTTAAAAAAGAAAGAGGGAGTTTAAGGATGCTTGAGTTACCTGCTCCTGATTTTCATTAAACTTCTCAGCTATCTGGAATATTCTTCTCTCTTTTTCAATATTAATGGACACTGGCCAGTCGGTCCAAAAACTGCAACTGGCAGGCATGTTGGAATTTGTAATGTGTTGCTTCCCTAGGTACCTGTGCTGAAAACCAAAAGTTTTATTCAAATTGTAAAAGGCAAATGTATTTGATAACTTTCCTTACAAAGTTAATTTGTTTGGTGTGTGTAGATTTAATCAGGATACAACTGGAACTCTCTTAATCTCATCTAGCAAGCACCTTCAGTGACTAATTGTAGCGACTTCTGGAGTGGCTGTTTAGAGATCTAAGAATCAAACAGTTAATGAAAAGCAAGCTGAAGAGGAGTGCTGCTGAAATCTGAGGAGCTCTACAGTTTTCATTTAGAAATATATTAAAAAATTTAAAATTATCAGGATTTCAAAAATTATAATTCACTTGTCCTTCAGATATTTTTTCCTTTATATTTCTCTGATGTTAAAATAAGCAGATACACGAATGATTGTAATTAATCTTAGCAACTAAAAAAAAAGCTTTTCAGAACAAAAGGTACCTGAAGGTTGCAGATTTTACTGATACAATCGTTCATGTAACGCCACTGGTAAACAGAATACAGAAGGAATTGCGAGTAAAGGAAAATAGAGTTCTTTGCCAGGAATACCACCTTCACTGTGTTTTTTAGCTGAACTGCACACAGGGCTCCCCCGTCACGCTGTAGAACAGCAAGTGGTTTTATTCCACCAGCCTGGCCAATATAATCAACATTTATGTGAACAAATTACAGATAACTGCAACAGGATTATCTCTACTACTTAACCTGTGATCTTTAGAAGCTCAATGCACACATGTAGTCAAGAAAATCAATGGCAGTGGTACAGCCAGCCTGGGTACGTAAGGAGAAGTGTTAGTTGTCTGAACGGAATTGGAAACAGAGGTCTGTTCCAGGCAAGATGATTTGTGGGGTTGCTGGAAGACATTTCTTGAATACCCCAGCTTATGTACTCTGGTCAGGTGAAGCAGGAATTATACTCTTCAGCAGCTGCATGTTGGTTCTCACCCTGCTCCACCCCCCTCCACAGTTTTTTCAAAAATACTGTAGTTTTTCTGTGTTTCACATGAGAAGCCTAAGGGACTTTTTTGTTTGTGTTGATCTGTTCCTCATCTGTGCACATTGTTCTCATTACGTACTTTATGCAAAAGGCAATTACAGGGATAAGCTGAAGTAAAAATATATGTGGTCGTATTGTTTTAGTAAAACATACTAAGATGGCAAAAGATGTAATGATAAGAGGCATAGTCACAGGGTCAGTATAGAGAGGTCTTGGCTCCCATTGCAGCTAGACTGGCTGAGGCATAGCAAAATTACATACAAGAATGTAAGGAATTAAAAGTCGTAAGATTACTAGGAATTATAAGACTCAACTGTGTCTGAGTATAGAAGAATATTTTAGTGCTTTATTAAAATCAACAGTTAAACAACTTGCAGAAAAAGATAAGACCCAGAAAAGTCATAATAGTACAGACTTTTTTGAGCAGCAGCATGTTAGTAAAATAACTCTTGAATCTCTGCTTTTAATAAGAATCCAGTACTGGAGTTGTGTGTAGCAAAGAGAACCTCCTTTGAGACTTTTATTTAGCAGCTAAATCTTATGAAATTATGCATTACTTGATAGATGAATCAAATCAAAACAAAAGGAAGTAGAGAATTGGAATAAGCAGACTTAACCGAACATTTAGTACTTGTATTAACTTGAGTACAGGTTCTGTATGTGTAGGACTCTCTGCTTACTAGTTGAGCTGTCTTGTTGAAGCTAAGGGTAATAGCTTAAAAGTTGATTAACTTGTCATACCAGTCTCACCATACTTTTGTTTTTCCCAAACTAGATGAAAGGTTTCTTTAAGTATGGTTACTGTAGTACTGCATTCCTGATGATGCTGGTAGCTAATGACACTCTTTGTTGTAGAAGTCAGGAAATGTGGGTTGAATCTCTGGGTTCTGTGTGGCTGGAGTATGAAAATATTCTGTTCTAAATGTCAAGGTCTTGCTGGAACAACTTGGTATGTGTCATTGCTAATACAGACTACATGTCTGTAGGTTTTGCTTTTCAGATGAATTCACTTGCTTGCTGTAATGCTAATTCACTTCCACCCATGCCAAAATACTGCTAAAATTAAAACTGGTTTTTTTTGCAGTGAGACATCTCCATATTTCATAGTTTGCTTGGTATGGGCATCTTGCTCTCTCACCAATACTGTCATATGGCTTTTTTTTCTTTTAAACCCAAACATAGGCTCTGGTTTTTAAATGGGCTGACATTTAACAAAAATTAATTTCTTTGCACTAATTAAAACAACCCTTGTGTCATGCAGCCTTGTATTTCCATTTGAATTTTTAATTTAAATATAAAGAAATTATTCATAAATGTTTACATAATAGAATGTTTGCATAAAGTGCATTTAATGTATACCAAGCTGAAATGTGTGAGACTTTCTTGCCTGTTTGGCTTGTTTATCTAAGTTCTCCATGGAGTGTGGGTGGGGCAGAATTGGCATTGGAGACTAGAAAAAGATTTAGCAAGCTGAAGAGAATGTAACTGAAATATTAGAATCCTTGTGAGAAATTTCATTTTGACTGTTTATTGAAAACCAAGATAACTTTACTGAAGTCATGTTGACACAGCTTCCTAAATCAAATACATCTGTAGTATGCTGGATGTTAATGAAAGGTCCTAAGGTTACTTGTTTCATGTCTGAAGGAAAACTTTTCTATGGAAATACAGCCCCTAGTATCTCTTGAAGCTGCTGCTTGGGTTGAGAGCATCATTTAGTCTCCTTCTTAACCTCTAGTCTCTTTGCTAAGTATGGCAACCCTTGAAATGTTTATTATGTACTGACATGTTATATCTAGCTACATTAAGGACCAGCTCCTCAAATATGATCATAAGGGGGATAGTTCATTTCTGTGGAAACAAGTTTAATCTAACCTAGAACATGATAGTTGTTTGCATGAGAGATGTTGTAGTTTAATTCCTGGCTCCCCATGTTCACTCTTAAGTAAGTGTTGTACACTTCAGTGTTCTTAGCCATGTCCTTTGGTGCAGAAATGTAAAAAGAAAGATCAAACCCTATAGGTTTTCAAGATTTCATGAAGAGATTGTTGTCATTAAGGTGTGTGTACAGACTGTTCTGCGGTGCATCTCTTGTGTGTTCCTCATTTTTTCACAAGAAAGTAATCTAGTTCTAGCATGATGAACTTATTGAGAAAGCATGGTGATTTTAGTTTCCTTGAAGACTGAAATATAAAGAGAATGTGCCAAGGAGTTAAGCAGTGACATTACTTTGTAATGTGCTTTTTCTTTCTGGCTTTCCTGGATGGAGATAGGGAATTGTTCTACAAAGAAGTGAGAAGAGACCAGAAATATGTATTTGTTGCCCACTCTTGGGATAGGTGGCAAAACTTTGTTTTCTGCAGGTTTACTAGGCAACAGTGAGGTTTGAGGAATTGTACAGTGGTTCCAAAATGACCTTTCAAATAAACTTTTAATATGAAAAAGATCTGAAATTTCTTTATTATTGCCCATACGCACTGCCTTCCCTGCCCCAATTCTGCAGAATGATGAAAAAACCCCTAGGTTTTATAGTTTTCCCAGTTACATTCTCTGCAAAAGGAGTGAAACTCCCAGTATACTCACTCAAATTTTTTCTTCTATGAAGTATAGAACATTTTGCATGTAATAGTAGTATATAAAAGAATTAATATATTATATTATTAATATATTAACAGTGACAGTTATATACTGTTACTGTTTGGCAAGAAGGCTACAAATGTTGAAAGAGTGAATTCATCATAGATAAGAACTGAAAAAAGATGGTGAGTTAGAATAGGAGTTGGATTTTTGGAAGTATATTAGAAAATTAATATTCCAATAACTGTCCTCTAAAATGGCAAGATACCTATCCTTCTAGCCTGTATTTGTTTATTCAGGTTTTAAGACTTTTAGTTATGTTTCATAGGATCTGTAGAGAGTGCTCTCTAACATAACCGGGATTCAGTAGAGTAATGCTTTCTTCATTTCACTGCCTTAGAAACAATTTTTTGCCTCTATTTTAAGTACTGTTTTGATTTCCCATCTGCTTGAAACAGTTGACTTGCAAAAGCTGCAAGCAGAGATTGGCCATAAAGATACAGCAAAATTAAAAATACAGCAGAATGCTTCTCTTGTTTTCAGTTGACTTAGAGCATTTTTTAGCTACAACCAGTTACTGTATGTTGAAGAGCAGCAGGCTGTGAGGATGGACTATTTCAGCTGCAGTCAGGGATGGAAAATAATTACTGTTTCAGGATCTTGACTTTGTTTTTTGGAGGCTGGTGGTAGTGTATTTGTTTGCTTTTTACTTTGTAGACCAATACATGAAAACCAAACCAAAATACCAGTGCCCCCTTTGTCCCAACCACAAAACTCTGCTAGGCTTCAGAGTGTAATTTAGAGTTAGAAGTAGACGCCTTCTGCTAGATGAATGAGAGCTGCATATCTAACATATCTTAAGTTTTCTAGAATGATATTAAATCGGTGAAGGAATGGTGAATATAGTGCCTTTTAAAGGTTTTGTTTTCCACTTTTTCACAGTACTTTTTAATTTTTATTGTTTTGCTTCATGAATGAGAGTCATGATGTTACAGCCAATATTAGGAAATCTGTCTGTTTTCAAATACTGTCAAATCTGGGCATTCATCAGGTTGGAGCCAAGGTTTCATGACTTGACAAGGCAAGAAAGATTCAGCAGTAAGAAAAACTGAGTACATTGTCTTTGGGAAAGCATTCACGTCTCTGATAAGACTGGAATTCTGCTGTTGATTACATCATTCATGGGAAGCCACATGCATACAATTGGTATCTGGCCTTAACTTGCATAAGAAAAGGCCAGTCTGTAGAAATACTTCTTGTTTTCTTTTGTTACAGTACTGCTTTGTCTTTTCTGTCTATTTTTTGTGCCATGTTGAAGTAAATTTGCAGGAGAATTTTTATAGATAATGATTTTTCTAAAATGTAGTTAAGAACTATCAGGACATTGTTTTCTATAGTCCATTGAAGATTCTCCTCCTATAAATCCGTAGTCTATTTGGAGTGCTTGTTGGATGAAAAAAAATAGAAAACTCTAAAAGTATGCATTTGTTAAACTTTGTGTAGTGTGGTCATTGCATTTAGTTCCGGATTTAAACTCTGAAAGGCGGTGGTATGGGTTGAGGGAGACTGAAAGCTACATTATTTTGCAAAAGTTAAGGGGAAATAGTTGAATAATTGTTCAGTAATTTAATTAGGATTTTAGCATGACATTTTAAATATATAATTGGTGCTTTGGATTGTTTCACACTTGGAAAACTTTGCTCCTATAAAGGGGATGGATAGAAGATGAGCCTAAAATAGGAGGCTTGGCACATGCTTAACGTCTTTAGAGGGCTTTGAATGTAAGGATTGTTTCCAATAAAATAGTTCTAGAAAAACCACAGCATTTTAATCTGTTCGAAGTTTCAGGCAGCAAGATTTCCCAGTTGTGTGATAACCTCAAATAAAACTGCACAACTGCCAAAAGCTGGAGAACTTGTGCAGAAAATAGTCTGGAATTATTCTACGTAGTTGTTTTTTTTCTTAAATAGAAATACTAAATCAATAAATCCTCCTTGTATTCATCTCTGAAGTAGTCTGTACACTGTGGGTGCTCTCATATCCTGTGGTTCTGTGAGTTTTGCACCTGAAGCTGTAGTAAGAGGTGAATACAGGTTTCTGCTTACATGGCACCGACTGTGCCCCTGTCCATAACCATTCACCCACATGTTGCTGAAATGAGCTGCCCTTTCCTCTCAGTTAGAATTAGAGTCTTGCTTAGTCTGGAGGAAGGGAACTCACGGTGATGTAATGTGAGAAAGTTGTTGTTTGTCACTTAAACCTCAGTTTTCTCTGCAGAATCTTACCCTTTTACATGGATTGCCTTTTGCCATTACCTGTGGTAGCTGCACAGCATAGATGATCACTCGGTAAAAAGTTAGGCCATCTTGCAATGTATGCAGAGTGCTGTGGGTGCAGTACCATTCACCAGCACTGCATTTGTGCTGGCTCCACTGCAGAATTGTCATCATCAGTTTAGAACCAAAGCCAGTTACAGATAGTAACTTGCTGAAGGTTTCATCATAGAGATAATATCATAATATCATAGAGATATTAAAGCTAGATCTTTATTGTTTAATTGATTCTGGAAGATGGTAGTGTGTCCAATTAAAGGCAAAGCTTATATTGGGTTTCACTGGCGTGTATTCACTGAGCCCGATGTGTCACCACTATTTTTTGTTACAATAAACCTTTAATTGGTTTATATTATTGTACCGTATAGGCATTAATGCTTACAAGCCTAGTGGGATATTTGCTAGGTGGTTATTAAACATGCTAATAAATTTATCCACTCAATTTATATTAGTGTTCAGTCTTGTCTAGTCCAGGCTTTAAAGGTGTGTTCCTGATGGATTTACCTAGCTCAGTCTAATTAACATTGCTGGTTGATGGAGTTAAAGCCTAGGGGGAAGCTTAAGCATTAACTCGCGAGGTTTAGCACTTTTCAAAGAACAATTGCTTTGTTTTAAAGTTTTAGCAAGGGGTTAGTTAGTTCAAAACCAGTAGGAGATTGAATATCACTCTTAATTTCCAAGCAAAGTAATGCCTTAGCTGCGTGCTTTCAGAATTTCAGGCTGTGATTCACTGCAGCTTCTCTTCTGTGTGTAGTACAACACAAGAGAGAAAAGGTGCTGTTCTTTCCCTGTATATCAGAGGTTGGAAAAGACTTCTGAGATCATAGAGCCCAATCCCTGACTGACCACCACCTTGTCACTAAGTGCCACACTAAGTTGTTTCTTGAGAACCTTCAGGGATGGTGACCCCACTACCAATGTTTAACAATCCTTTCCATGAAAAAATTCTTCTTGATGTCCAACCTACCAAGATACCCTTCTCTTTGAAAGGATTTTGTAATTATTGAAACCTTAGAAGTTCAATGTTTAAACTTGTTTTTGCATTAAAAGCAATTATTATGGTTATAGTGTCTGCCTGTCTCAGGGTTTCATCGCTTGTTAGTTTTGATGTATTAGCCCTTTTCAGTAAATATTGACAAATATCTCAATGGGAGGAGGAATAAATATCTTAAAGACCTTTATAACAACAGACATTTAAGTCAAGAGGAGAGACATTATTAGTGGCTGAACTGAGGAAGAAAAGTTGTGAGACCCAAAGGAGTTGGCATAGGTTAGGGTGATTTCATCCATGTCTCAAGCATGGGGAGAGCTTTACAAAGTCAACCAACCACATGGCACAAATCTGTAGGGAAGTAAGCTTTGTTAGTCATAGCGCTTGTTGAGTGACTTTTAAGCAAGTGCGTGTCATTTTACCAATGGCTTTAGCTTAAGTAATCTGTGTTAAACAAGGTGGCCAGGGAAGTCAGCAATTCATTTGTGTGCATGTTAAATTAACTAATAGTTTTAGTTTAGATTTCAAAGGTGCATTCAAGATACATTGCATTGTCATAAGTAAAGGCAAAGCTTAGTTTTGAGATGGACTAGAGCTGATTAAGAAGAAAAGTTAATTCAGAACAAGCTTGCAAATTTGTTTATTTGTTAATGTTATTTTGTGGATTTCTTAAAAGCCATTCTGTAAGATGGTTGAAACATCTTGTATTTGGATGTAGTCTTTCATATAAGTAGTTTAAATTTTTTGCTAATAAAACCTTTCAAGTAACTTATGTCAAGGTGTTAGATCAGAGAGGTTTTCTTTCTGGATACAGTAGTGGAAAAAATTTTTAGATGCAGTTGCAGAGAAAGGATTCTTCAGCTCTCGGGGAAACATCGGTCTGGCATCACAGTTACAGATGGTATATGAAGCTAAATCTTTCATATCTGTTGTTTTGCAGAGAGACTTGATGTCATTATTTTCTCTTTTTGGGAACACATGGAAGGAGTTTTCTTTGAGTCTTTATACCAATTAGGTAATTGATTATATCTCATCACGCTTTGCTGTATATGAAAATCAACTTGTATATGTGCATAAGGGTTGCATAATAGCATCAGCACTTGTCACTTTTCTGATGTATGTAAAAGTGCTTAGCAAGGGGCATTTTTTAATGAGGAGATTGTTTGCTTTTTCCCATAAGACTTCTGCTTCATATTTGTAATGTTATCTGTTTGTTTAGATAATTGAGAAGAAGTGGAATTTTCTTTGCCTGCAATTGTGTTGTTTTTCCTATTAAATGAGAAACTCATTTATTGTGTGATGGTATGAAGCCTTTTTGGCAAATCTCAGAACTGTCTGTTATCTGTTTCTGACATTGTCACTACCTTGGAAAGGTTTTAATTTAAAGCATTTCTTATGCCAATCAGAAATGCAAGTGTGATAAACCAATGTTTATTGCTTTTAGTTACAATTTTTTGGGGGGTCACAACAACCCCATGCAGTGCCACAGGCTTGGGGAAGAGTGGCTGGAAAGCTACCTGATGGAAAAGGACCTGGGGATGCTGACTGACAGCAGCTGAACATGATCCAGCTGCGCCCAGGTGGCCAAGAAGGCCAATGGCATCCTGGCTTGTATCAGGAATAGTGTGGCCAGTAGGAACAGGCTGTGATCATCCCCCTGTACTCAGCACTGATGAGGCCACACCCCAAATCCTGTGTTCCAGTTTTGGGCCCCTCACTACAAGGAAGACATTGAGGTGCTGGAGAGAGTCCAGAGAAGGGCAGTGGAGTTGGTGAAGGGTCTGGAGCACAAATGTTAACGACGAGTGGCTGAGGGAGCTGGAGTTGTTCGGCCTGGAGAAAAGGAGGCTCAAGGGAGCCCTCCTACACACTCTACAACTACCAGAAAGGAGAGCGTAGTGAGATGGGGATAGGTCTTTTTTCCCAGGTAACAAAGGACAGGACAAGAGGAAATGGCCTCAAGTTGTTGCAGGGGAGGTTTAGATTGGATATTAGGAAAATTTTCTTCACTGAAAGGGTAGTGAGGCGTTCAAACAGCTGCCCAGGGAAGTAAGTGGTGGAATCACTGTCCCTGGAAATGTTCAAAAAACATGTGGCTGTGGTGCTTGGGGACATAGTTTAGTGGTGAATACAGCAGTGTTAGGTTAACAGCTGGACTGGATGGTCTTCAAGGTCTTTTCCAACTGCAATGATTCTATGATTCTGTAATTTTATGATTTTGTTAAAGTTTTAATAGAATTTAAAATGTATCAAACATCTTAGAACTACTATAAAAACATCTTCAATTTGGTCTTTTACTGTTTTGAGATCATAGCTTCATTTTTCGTTATTTCTTATTTCTGCTTAACTAATGAAAAGGATCCCTATGGGTGCTGTTGTTTATATATTCGGGACTGAGATTATTGCATTGTCTTGCATTGCTGCTTTATTCACTTTATTAATAAGGAAAATAAAGTTGATCTTATTTTTTTTTTTAAAGTTATGTGGGTCAGAGACAGATATGATACTAATTTAATAATGCCCTTTTAATGAATGGCAGATCTTTGTGCACCTGAGAAATAATGATGGAAAAGACTTAGGTGAGTAAAATAAACTGGAGTCAGCAAGCAGAGATGCAGGGTGCCAGCCGTTGTAATACAAAGCACCTTCCTTCCTAAGTGATGTCATCAACAAACTAAGCCAGCCACTTTTTAAATGGAATTGTGATCGTGTTCTGCAGTGAGCACTGACATAATTTAGGGATTTAATGTGTCTTTGACAAAATAATTTAGGAGGACTTCAGTGATGTTGGACTTTCGTTTGGGCAAAGTGATGAGGTTGTCGTGTCATGCGTGCTGGTATGCAGATGGTAATTCTGTAGCTGTGCTAATTTGAGTACAGCTGTGATTAACTTTTGCTGCAAAACACTTGTAGTCCCCAGTTTCTGCCACTTTCTGCTTCTCATTTGAAGTAGATTTCTTTTTCTTTGTGGTTGGAATCTTCCTGTTTCCATTCAGTTCACTTTCCATTCCAATGAAATGAAGATGATGGTGAAGGAAGTGAACTTACTTCCCCAAAAGGCAGCTAGATGAAAATGAGCCAAGACAAGTTAAGGAGTCTCTTGGGAAATCATTGTGGGCTTTTTAGACTGCTGTTTCCAGCATATGGACATCTGATCAAGGTTATAAATATATGCCAAAGAAAAAAAAATGTATACATTGATTAGGTTTTTTAGAAAAGCATTCATTTTGTTAGGTAAGTGAACAACATATACTTCCCACTTCACATGCAGATTTATGATGGGAAAACTGAAACTGACCTAAGCCTATTGAGGTCATCTGACTTTGTTAGAAATGGTGTCGTTAATTAGCTGTGATTTTTCAGACAACCCTGTGGGAAATAATTCTAAATGTTTATGACAGAGTACAAGAGGAAGATCTACTAAAGTCACACTGTAGATGAGAGTGGTTGACCCTCCTAAGAGATGAAGAAGGGGAGAAAAGGAAGGATACCATGGGACATTACAAGCTGAGGAATGCATACTAAGTTCCCTCTGGTAGTACCATTACTTTGGGCATTCTAAATATGGAGATGGCAACATCCTTATGGAAGATGTTGTGCACCCTACTTTGAAAAAAAAAGGCATTGCATCCCATTGTTTGGAATAAAAAGGATGACTGAACACACAACCAAAAAAAATATGCTGCAAGTTTCAAGGCATGATCAAGTCTGAACTAGTTAGGGGTGGACAAAAAGTACCTCTCTAAAGCTAGGTGCACATAAATTTTTGTATATTTGTGTATTTTACAGCACAGAAAGTGTGGAATACATAAATGATAAGCCACATGATTTGAAAATAATTGCTTTAAAAAACTCTCAATGAGAAACCAACACAGCAGATTAAAACTGATTGAAAACTATGAATATTATGAAGAGAATTAAGGCACTTGGGAATGATGTGAAACAAATCAAAACAAGGCAGGGTGGGGGGAGAAGCCGGATTGAAATCAGAAGCTTGTGGCAGTAGAAAGTGACAAAAGAAAAAGCAAAGCAACCCAAGGAGAAAACTGTAGCTTTGCAATTAACAACACAGAAAATGAAAAGTGTATTCCTCTTGTCTTTTCATTTTTAAAAAAAAAATTAACACTCACTATGTTTTGAGCTCTTGAGCTGATGATGAAACACTTGCCTTTCCTGTTCTGGCTCAGCAGGATATGAAACAGCAAAGTAGTTGAACATACTGGATTAGTTTGTCAACTTCTGTCCGTAACTTCATGGGTTTATCTGCAGAGTTATCTGTACTGATAATGTAGATTTTTCTTTTTTATTGAGCAACCCCACGCTCACACCTAAACTTGTCACATGTGGAAAATTTAGATATACTGAGAAGTCGTTTAATATTGTTTTGGGCAGGATGTTGCTTATTCTAGTCTTAACAGACTGACTCCAGCCTTAGATAAAGTCTTGTAAAGGCTGACTGAGGTCTTGATTAACCAAGAATTACAACACAGCAATACAATTAAAACTAAACAATATAGTTTATGTGACAAGATCATATCTGATTTTTTGGAGGGAGGAACAATTAGTAGTTTTCATGTTATGTGCTAAGATACAATATGTTCCAGAAACAGAGCTCAGATAAACTTTAGGTGACAAAGTGGAGGTTGCTGTCCAGTCTCTCCTCCCCAGCAGTAGCTGTGCAAGGGCAGTACAGTGTTCCCTTATGAATTTAAAAAAATATTCTTTGTTTGTTATTTTGATCCAGAGCCACTGAAAAAAACACTCAGAAAACTGAAATAGAAACAGACCTGGGACCAAGGAATAGGAATCAGGATTTTCTTCTCCTCAAGCAAGCTCCCTAACTCTAGTTTAAAAAAAAAAAAAAAATTCGCTATCACTTTTTGCCCATGTTTCTTCCAACCATTCTGCTCAGTGAAATACATACACAGAGAGAGCAATAGATCACAATAGATCTGGTTTGCTAATTGTTCTCTGTAATGGGATCAGGTGTTTGATCACTACACACATAAATAGTGTGAGTGTCCTTCAAAGGGGACTCAAAACGAAAGGTGTAAAATGTTATCATGTGAAACCCTGACTTCCCCTGCATGATAAATGTTTGGCTTTTTGAATTAGTTTACTTTTTTAGTTCACAGACATCTTGAATTGGGGCTGTGTAATTTAAACATTGCATTTGTATTCAAACTCATGCTATTTATTCATGAATGAGCAGTTCAGCAACAAATATGATGCCAAAAAAGCAGAGTTGCATTAGCAATATGTTTTTAATGTATTTCACATTTAGTTGAGAAATTTTTCATCAAATGAACATTTTTCCTCCAAAATGAGTACTTCATTCTTTCACACTTAATTTGCTTAAATTATAGAATGGCTCCCCTATCCCCCCATTCCAAAGTCTAATTGATTAATATTTCAATAACATTTTGGCTGTAGTCTTTTATAGATATATAAACACAGCAACCTATTTTTATATGAGATACATAAATATGTAGAAACATGCATATATATATATAAAATAAAATTTAAAGCATAAGAAGTTGTGGCCTGTAAAGCTGACAACCCACATAAAAGGGGCAAAAAGTTGGAGAAGGTAATATTTAAAGCCAAACTGTTAGTATAATATAGGCTGACAGATCTCAATATGAATATGAAATCTGATTTTCTGTTGCTTCTGTCTTCACCAGATTTTCGTGGTAGGGGTCTGCCTAAAGCTGAATTAGGCAAGAATTGCAGTCAAAAAATAGTCTCTTGACTGAGGCAACCGTGAAGAAACTGAATTCTGCACTGGGCTCTGCCACCCGCTTCCCCTGTGATGCTCGCATGTCATTCAGCTTTTTTTGGAGGTCGGCACCAAGTATTCATCTTGACTACATGTGCTCAGCTTTGGTCTGATTTGCAAAAATGCTGAGTGCTCAGTCTTCTCAAGGAGAAACTGTACTTTGAGTCAGGAGATTACGTGGTTTGAATATTTAAATGAATGTATTTCCTAAGTACTGTGGAAAATAAAGGCCTAAGTTTCCATAATAATCACCTCCGTTTAGATACTGCCTGTTGCTCATGTTGAAAGCATAATGCTGATCCTGAACACAAATGGTACTGTAAGTGAAGCAGGTCGGCTTACTTGTGAACTTCATAGAAAGTTCCTTTATGAAAATAATACTCGACACTGAATGTTTCTGAATACTGCACCAAGTGGTGCGTGCAGTCATGCAATGGGCAATGGAAGTAAGACAAAACACTGAATACAGTGAATACTGTGGTGAAGTGCAGAGGGCAGCACAGCTGGAATTTGTGTGGTTACATGCATTGTAATTCATCCATGTGAGGAAACTGATTTCCTCAGGCAAGCTCGGTTAGGTCCTAACTCAAGAGCTTGATTTTCTATTCCTGTGTTGTAGTTGTTTGGGGGTTTTGGGGGTACACTAACGTGGAAAACAAAGTGAGTGAGATCAGAGATACTGTTGTGTGAAATCTGGTTTTGATGGGGCAAAGTGATTTTGTGAGTGGTTTTTTGTGCTTTTTCCTCTTTCAGTTTTATAACTTTGTTGAACACTGAAAAAGTTTATATGGATGGAAAGGCAGCAGTGCCTCTTCAAGATACAAAGGTAATAGCAGAAAGAAGTAGCCCAAGGATCACTTACTTCTACTTGGTGTCTGCAGATGGTTTCAATGGCTTTAGTCTCCTGCAGATACTCGGCTGCACTCATGCCAAATTAACTATTATCTTGTAACTGGTTATAAATACCAAGGAATAAAATCTGAAGAAAGCTAACTTATGGTTGGAACTCCAAATCTTCCCTTGTAAATATTACATGTCTCATTTTGTTCTCCTTTCAGTTCATTGCCTTTAGCCTTTCATCAGCTCTTTGAGGTGAAGGAACCCAAAATGCAGTGCCTTAGATCATAGGAGTCATTTGGGTTGGGAAAGACCTCAAAGAGGATTGAGTCCAACCATTAACCTAAACACTGGCTAGAATCAAGGGTTCTGGGGCGTGATTAGGACCTGTAGGGATATTGCAAATACAAGTAAGTGCACAACTTGCTGATACTCAAATGTATATGTAATAGAGATGTTAATTCTGTCTCTGTGGATGATTAATGGTACATGTGGTATGAGTGCTCATGCTCTTTCTGGGGGTTTGTTTTTCTTTTTTTTTTAATAACTTTTTAAAAAGTTGTGTACTTTGAGAGAAATCCTAGAAGCTCATAAAAGGAATTCCTGCTTTGTAATGAAATGAACGTTGAAAAATGGCCACTGTTGGAAAGATTCATACAGCATCACAGACTTTTTGGTTTAAAGCCGATGTAGCTCTTCCTTCCCTCTCTAATAACCACAAACTTCATTAGCTGCAGTAATTGTGCAAAACCAGAAGTAAGTTATCAGGTCATTTCAAGTATATGGGGTGTATGTAGCCAAAAGGAAACCAGTCTGGAGCAGATAGTGCAGATTTTTTTTAGTGCTTTGCCATGTGAAGAGAAGCTTTGTTGTTCCAGAAATGCAGATGTACACATAATAAATGAAAATGTATTGAATATCCAAATATTAAAATGAGTAAACCCGTAACTATTACCCAGTATCACTGGGGGTTGGGTCTTTCTGGTGTTTTTCTTCTGTTGGTGGGTTCAGGGGAAGAGGGAGTTGGCTTGAGGGGGGCGGGGTTTGGAAGTTTATTACTTGAGAAAAGGCTTAGCTGTCTGTGTTTTCCACTCTTAGATGTGGGGTGAGTGTACTTTCCTTGAAATAAAAAAAACCAGTTTCTTCCAATGATATAAAAGTCCAAACTTAGAAAACTAAGGGAATATGAGGGAGTAAGCAATTAAGTAACTTTGAAAGGCACACCAGGAAAAGGTCTCATGCTTTCAATGGCTATTAATTACTGTCATATATGGAGTTACGGTAATGTAATTTTAATATTTAAATTTCACTGTTCCATTGTCAAATTCTACTATTTCATTGTCATAACATTTTGTTTGACAGATAATTTTGCTGAGGGCTTCAGCAATGGATAATTAACCACAACTGTGGCAGAACTATGCAAATTTTTGCATGCGTTATTGCTAGTGACAGGTAAAAGTATCCCAGGTAAACAGAAGGGGACAGTTGATTTGAGGTTGATCGATAAATAGATACTTCTCCCTGTGTTCTGAAAGCATATTTTCAAGCAGTTGTTTACTTTGTAATTTTAGGTATTCTTACGGAATTTGATTCTAACTATATTAACAAGTACTGCTGGAAAAATACTGTTGTTAGATTTTCAGCAGTCACACAGTATCAGTATTTTCAAAATATGCCATTAGACGTAATTGTTTTCCTTCTGGGTCTCAGCCTTTTCTCTTAATAATGCTTATTGCTTGTGACCATGAGCATCCCACTGCATCTTTGGAGATGCTTTATATAGATCTAGATGTGTTTATGTCCATATTTTAAAACAGAATTAGATAAAGACTTTCAAGGGCCTTTTTGGCTTTAGTGCATACGCTTCTTGGGAAAACGCTGTGTCAACCCCCCTGACCTAACGTGTTGCTATGGGTGTTGTTAACTGAGCTCTGTATAGCCACATTCTCCTGTTGTACACTTATTTCTATTGCCTCTCCTACTTCAGCTCTTCTAGCTCTGAGTGATTTTAGCACATCTCTGAGTAAGAACTCAAGCCCAAATTGCCACTTTTCTAAGTGAGAGATTCTGAGCAAGTTGGGGTTTTTTTTCCCCTCTTATGATATGTTTTAAAGACTGGTTTTAGAAAATCCACGCTGCTTCATCTCAGTCAGAATATAACCTTTTTTTGGTCCATGTCCATTGCCAACTTTAAAATTAAAATGAAAGTGAACATTTCTAGTAAGTTTAAATATTTTGTGGGTTTTTTAATGTTATATTTAAATATATATGTAATGACTGTTTAGTTTTGCCTCCCTTTTTTTCCTGTTCCAAGGAAGCTCATATGGTCAGGTATTTAAAAATAACTCTCTGAAAAAAACTTCTAGAGTCATGTTTACTCACATAAAGCCCCAGCTGAGATGGGCCTAATGTTAAGCCATGGAAAGTGTTGGGTTGTGCTGCTTCTGCCTCTCCAGGGCCAGGCCTGCAGTGCTGTGTTGGTGATGCTCCATGCTCATGCCCATCCTCTGGCTCATCACAAGTTTTCCTGTGACAGACACAATTACTTGACTTTCTTATCTTGTTTGTGACACTGTAGCTTTGAAATAACTTGTCTTTCCAGCTGGTCAATAGCTCTGCAGCAACTGCCTTCCCTGTACCATCATCAATAGCCTTTGCTGCGAGATCCCTGACTGCTCCTTTCCTGAAAAAAAGAATTTTCTTAAGACTTCTAACACGCATGGATTGTATTACTGACACATTTGATACTTAGAATACTTAAGTCAGGGCTTTAATGATGATATTAGTATACTTTCTCATCTTCAGGGCAGTGGCTAGTACAGTTGCTGCTAATAGTTGTGGAGCTGAGGTGAGTGGAAGCCCTTGTAGGGAACTTTGTAGGACAATATTTGGAGGTACTTAAGCAGGATTCTCTTTTGGGTTTAGTTACGTGGTGGACTTGTATTTTCATACATACTTCCTTTGTTTTCCATGAATCTGTTCTGACTAATCCTTTGGCCTGTATTTCATTAAAAGTGTTGACTGCAGAATGATGGTTTTGGTAATAGATGAAACAAAACTTTTCCTTTTTTCCTTTGCATGTGCATGTACAAAATAAAAAGTACAGGATGACCTTTTTCATTTGGTAATTGAGAAAGTGCTTGACTTTGTTAGGAAAGCCACAGTATTAAGAATACCAGTCACTAGTCTTTTTAAAATTACTGCCAGTATGGTGTATCAGTTCTCGCTCCCACTTATCCTCTTATTCACTCCCCTTCCCATCCCCCACTACTCCCTCCCTATTTTTAGAAGCAACACAAAGCTGTTTTGCTTCAAGCGAGGAACAGAGATTAGGATAGAGTTTTAATGTTTTGCAGCAGATTTCTAAAATGTTAAATGAGCCATATTTGAGCATCGTACTCCTAAAACAGTTCTAAATTGTTTCTATGTTGTATTCATGAATGCTGCATTTGTTTACTTCTAAAATTTTTACTCCTTACCCTAAAACCACCAGCAAATTATGTCTGAAGTTTGAATCGTGGCAAACCTGTGTGTGAGGAGCACAGATTCTCTTCTCTGTTTGAGAAATGGTGCTGTGTAACATTCCCTGTGCTCTTGTGAAAATGAAACTTAAGTTCAGTCTCCGTGCTCCTGTGATCTGCAGACTGCATACTGAAAAGAGGAGTATCCTATAAAAGAAGGCTGTTTATGTGGTGGTGATAAAAATCACACGTATTTTCCAGTGACCTAAAGACCCTGCAGATTTTATTAAACTTGGAAGAAACCATGTGCATGTGTGCATGTTTATCTGTCTTGATAAATACATGTAGTTTGCATGGAAAGGTGTTGTTAAGACTACTAATGTTTACATATGTGTCAGATGCAAGATTACAAACTGAGTATGGAATGAGGACACTAGACTTCTAGCATATGTGAAGCATATTGCAGGTTTCACAAGAATTCCTTGGTTTAATGGTAAAATGATTATTTACAGTACTTAAAAATGTGGGAAACATTTGTGAGTTAGTTTGCAGTTCTTTTTACCTTAAAGAATGCAATAGGTAAAAATGCATTGCCAAAAAAATGGGACAGTTCAAGCAAATGCTGTCGATATTGACAGACACAGAGGAATCTTAGCATAGCCAAGAATATTTCAGTTGAATAAAATAATTAATTAGTTATTTCAGTTTCACAGTCTGAGATTAAAAAGTTTTACAAGTGCTGTTATTCATAAACTTCTGCTATAAAAAATGTAAGAATGTGATGTTGGGTGTGTTCACTGAAAATTGAAGTTTAATATTTTTCCTGGATATAATATAGTGTGCACCTGATTCGATGTGAGAAGTAGTTTTTAACAGGGCAGCACATTTTAGTCAGTTCATCAAAGCTATCTAGGCATTCTTGTAGTTAAAAGCAAGTCAATCATTCCACCCACCTAGTTTTCTTCTATCTTGAAAACCCCATCCTCCTAAAAAAAAAGTTTATTTTACTATCTCAGATTGCCATCAGACCGTTCAGCTTAAGGCCTTGCCGTGTCTGTCCCTGTGACAAATTCTGGATACTCTGCAATCTCCAGTGAGGTGATGAAACTGTCACTTAAGCATAGGTGCATGCAGTGGGGCATGGAGCAATGAGCTATTAAAATTTACATATTTATACAGTTTGCTTATCCACCACTTTAGGAGACCTCATTTTATATCTTTATGCAAAGCTCATCTGGAAAAAAAAGAAAAAAATCTAAAAAGAATTTAATTTGGCACTGCCATTAGGGTTTTTTTTTTCCTTTCTGTGTTGAACTGTCAGTTCAGGTTTTTTTTTCCTTTTATAAAGGGTTGCACTAACACTCGCTGGAAGACACCAAAGTTTCATCTTTTGTGAAGCTGATACTGAGAACAGGTCATAAAGAATTATGGAATCTACACATGGCTGAATGGATCTAGGCTTTTACAAAGCAGGTTTGACACCCAGCCAGTTTTGGTCTCCGCAGACCTAATAAATGAAAGAGATTTTTCCACTGCCCTGTCACAGAAAACAAAAACGCAGCTTATTGAATTGGCTGTTCACTGCCAGTTTAGGAAAAAAAATTGTCATTTTCTTGCCCTGTATAATGAAAGCAGTACTAATTAGTAGAAAGCACCTAACCAATCTTACATGCTTTTCATCTAGTATTTGAAGCGTTTAAATATTCTCTTTTTTTATACATATGATTGTGATAAGAATTTCTGAGAATTTCAAATGTTGTTAAACTTCAGCAATCAAATTGCTTCTTTTCAGCCCCCTCTCAAGCAGACAGAATTACAAGAGTCTCCTTCAGAGTTGCACTGTTGGTTTGCAAACTCTGACATCTATAAAAGCAAAACAGTCCTTTTCTTCTTTTTAAATTCAAAATAAACCTCTAATTGGTTTATAGGGCCTCGGACTTAAGTTGATGGCACTTCTGTCTGTCTGGGATGCAGAAGGAGGACATGAAGGAAAGAGGGAGCCCCTTGCATCTGGTTAGCAGGCCCAGCTCTGTAATTGCCTGGAGATGAAAGAACCATTTGATGGTGGCCGTTAACACCTTCCAGCATAATATCCCAACTCCTTCTCTGCCCATCCTCCTACTGCAGCTCAGAAAGCTGGCACTCTGAAAGACCTACCTCATGAACAGGAGGAATTTAGATGGGAATGAGGATTTGGGGTGTATGGGAAGAGGGGTGAAAGAGGAAATAGAAGAAATGTGAGGCAGGAAGCCCTGGTGTTACCAAAGGATGGTTTACAAAACCTTTTGCAGTCTGTTGATAGAAATAGGAATCTGACTGTCCTGCTGCCGTGCAAGAGGAGAAATAAAGTAAGGAATGCCATCTGGGCACTTTTTAAAGAAAAAAAATAATTTGCACCTAAACGTGGTTGGTTTGCATGCTCAGCTGCCCTGTGCATGTGCAGTGGTTCCAGCCACCACTGTGATGCAAGAGCTGGGAGTCTGCAGGGCCATGGGCAGGCACGTGCACCAGCGTTTCCACATGTTCCCTGCTGGAGTGGCTACTCAGAAAACTGGAAAATTCACTTGTCTCGTTTGCAGTCATTACGACAGCAGTAAAACTGGCCTGCCTGGTTACAAACCAGTCAGGTAGCAATCATATTAATTGCCCTTAGCTTCCCAAAAAGGGGCTGAAGGGAGGAGTAGTGCTCATGTGATTCAAGGAGTGGATGAGGTGGGTCAATAGTCTGCGAAATAGAGGAGGACAGGAACGTGGCATGGGGGTGTTCACGGTGCTCTGAATAGGTGCAGTGAGCGTGACCAATCGTTGTAGCAAAGTGTGAAGCTCTCTTTACCTCCTTTGACTTAAGTGTAGTCAGAATTTCTTTGCACCCTACCTTGCATGAGAACGTTACTTTAACTTGGTGAAAGCTGGGGCCTGCAGTTGCACTGAGCTGTAGGTATAGCAACTTTTCCACTTGATCCTACTTGGACTTCTTGAACACCTGAAACAATTAAAATATTCTCTCTCTTTTGAGATATGCAACTTACTCCATTTCTATTCAGCAGGAACAAAAGCAGTTTCCTCATTTCTGTAGATATCTGCAAAAAAACCTTGGAACCAAAGGAGAAAAGGAGTCACCAAATTTAGTCGTAACACTGGAACTGGTTTGATTTTTAGAATAATTGAGTAGCATTTTTGGGGCAGTTTTTTAGAAATTAGAAATTATATATATGTTATGTATGTTTTACATTTTTATATATAATGTGTGCACATCTACATAAATGCATATGCATAGTATAATTCTCAGTAAATTGAGTAGATTTCTCTCATTTGAAACTTGTATTTAAATGCTGTACGTTTTTCTGTGACTCAGAAATTCGTAGGATTAATATATAATAATTCTCTGTTTCTGTGTTGTAACTCACTGGAGGTAAGTATTGAAATAATTTCACATTTGGGAAGATTGTTATAGAGAAGCTGTTCCTTTCCATGGGTTTCATAGTGAGTTGATGGTGACTTGGTTTAAAGGGGGGGGGGG